>LPNX010595081.1:9879-31031 GCA_001517045.1 Pseudotsuga menziesii | reverse complement strand
TATTTAGGGTGATGTGACTTTTCAAAAAGAAAAAATTTGTTGTAAAGTTCACTTAGGAGATTTAAGTGAATGAGAGATTAGATCCCAGCCTTAGATCTCTTGACCAAGATCTAATCTCGAGCGTTGAAGGTGAAAAGTCATGAGAATAACCCTAATGGGGTAAATAAAGTGCATGAGACTTCATTTGGCACATCATTCAAGAGAGATTTCTTGAGTGGCTCGATTTTCAAGAGAGGAGCTTCGAGAGAAGTGTGAGAAGCACATTTTTGCAGGAGATTGCTGAAGAGATTGAGAGGAGGGCTCGATTTTCAGGACAGCTGAGAGAGAGATTCATAGGTTGCACAGAAATCGAGGAGTACAGGAGCATTAAATGCTGACACAGAAATTGAGGAGAGGTACGACCTGCATTTAATGCTGTACGACTGCATTTATTTGCACAGAAATCGAGGAGAAGTACGGCTGCATTTATTGCTGTACGACTGCATTATTTTTTGCACAGAAATCGAGGAGGGTACGGCTGCATTAATTGCTGTACGGCTGCATTAAATTTCTGTACAGTCTGGCACATAAATCGAGGTGCTGTACGGCTGCATTAAATGCTGTATGGTCTGGCACAGAAACCGAGACAGATTTCTGGGTTGAAGATAAGTTGATTTTTGACTGTAAAAATTGATGTATAATTTTTTCCTGAATCTCAATAAAATTTCTCTTGCATGTTGGTTTTCCCCAGGGGTTGAGGGGGTTTTTCCAGGGTCTATTTTGACCAAAATACTGTGTCTTAAATGTGTTTTACAGTCTGCTGCTATTTATGTTTTTCCGCTGCTAAATATGCTTTATAAACAGTATATCAACCTACAGGATAGTTCCATTGAATGGTTAATTAATGTGCTTGATTGTGGTTTACTGTTGAGGCCTGATATTGATGGTTTATGAAGTGTTTGACAAAATCTGTAAGTGAACAGAGGTCTGATTTTTCAACATGGTATCAGAGCTGGGGCTCTGAGATTTCAGTAGACTGTTGGGCAGCAGAGAAGTGCTGATTTTTTAAGATACTAGTGCATGTGAAGTAACAGCTGTCTGTTAATTTTTTTTGCTGAGAGTGAGCAGAGAAGTGCTGGTTTAGTACAGCTGATATTTTTGGTCAAAGACGGCAGAGAGTGCCTTGTTGGAAAAAGAGCAGAAGAGAATGATGGCTTGCATCCGATTTGAAGATAGGTTGGAAGGGATTTCCAACTACTTACAGTGGAAAGCACGGATGACAACAGTTCTTAAGGAAAACAAGTTATGGGCGTTTGTTAGTACCACAGTGGCTCCTCCCGTAGCTGATCCTATAGCCCTTGACATACATGAGGTGAAGGAGGCCAGAACGCAGAGACTGCTTTTGGATGGTGTTCGAGATCACCTCATCCCACATTTGGCAGAGAAACTAACTGCTAAGGGGATGTGGGACACTTTAAAAAGTTTGTATGAGAACAAGAATGAAATTCGTAAAATGGCCCTAAAAGATAAGCTTCATGGCACTAAGATGACGAGAGGTGAGAATGTAGCCTCTTACCTCACTAGACTCAGACAGATAAAAGATGAATTGAGTGCAGTTGGTGAGGTGATTCCTGATCCCGAGCTAGTGCGGATAGCCCTGAAGGGCTTCACTAAGGAGTGGGACGTGTTCGTGAAGTGTGTAGTTGGCAGAGAGAACTTTCCCTCTTGGGAAAGACTATGGGATGATTTTACTCAGGAGGAGATTTGAGAAGGGAAGACTGAGCAGGTTGCTGATGAAGAGAATGTGGCCCTTTCAGCTAAGGGTAGAAAGAAAAAGGGTGGCTCGAGCAGTGGAGCCAAAGACTTGAGCAAAGTAAAATGCTTTGCTTGCCACAGTTATGGTCACTATGCTGGGCAGTGTCCCAACAAGAAGAAGAACAAGAAGAAAGAAGAGCCTGAGAAAGCCACTTCAGCTGAAGTGGGAGATTTTGCGAAGGAATTCGAGAGGGAATTCTCGCTCGTCTCAATTCTTTCAGACAGTAGTGTAGCAGAGAGTTTGGATACTGGAGCATGGTACATAGATAGTGGAGCAGCACGCCATATGACGGGGATACGAGCAGTGTTCCGAGAGTTAACAGATCATGACAGAGTTATAATGACAGAGGATGGGTATGCCGACACCCATGCAGTAGAAGGAGTTGGAAAAGTCCTATTCCAACTCGAGTTTGGTGGTTATCTGGAGGTTGGTGATGTGTTGTTTGTTCCAGAGCTGAAGAGGAACTTGGTCTCAGTTTCAGCTTTGGAGGATGACGGATATGCGGTTCTTCATGTGAGTGGGCATGTTTATATATATCCGGTGAGTGGGGGCCTGGGTGCAGCGAGTTTGCTTGGCATCCGTGATGTCCGGATGTACCGAGTTTTGGGGCATCCGGTGGATGGTGAGCCTGGTGAGAGATCAGACTCAGTGGCAGCAGCAGTGGCTGTCAGTGTGGAGGATTCATCCAACTCTGTGAGGAAACAGAGTTGGTATGATATGGTTCTTCAGGATGAGCAGGAGAGTGAGGAGAACTCTCAGTTCAGAGTTGTCAGATGGAGACCTTCAGCAGCTGATCCAGTGCAGAGATCTGATAGGCATTCAGATTCAGAGGGAGCTTAAGTTATTGGAGGGAGAGATCCAGGTGGAGCTGATGACAGTAGTACCTCCTTCGCTAAGAGGGAGTGTTAGTTTTTGATAGCTCGGTGGCACTCCTGCATCAGGTGCCTAGGTGCAGGGGTTATTAACTTGGATTCTCATTTATATTCTTAAAGTGACTTTAGTAATGTGTTTTTTATTAAAGTACCTTTTTGATGTGACTTTATGATTTAAAAGTGAGTTTCACTTTATTATGTTTTTAAAGTGACTTTAAGTCATAAAGTGTACTTTTAAATATTTAGGGTGATGTGACTTTTCAAAAAGAAAAAATTTGTTGTAAAGTTCACTTAGGAGATTTAAGTGAATGAGAGATTAGATCCCAGCCTTCGATCTCTTGGCCAAGATCTAATCTTGACCGTTGAAGGTGAAAAGTCATGAGAATGACCCTAATGGGGTAAATAAAGTGCATGAGACTTCATTTGGCACATCATTCAAGAGAGATTTCTTGAGTGGCTCGATTTTCAAGAGAGGAGCTTGGAGAGAAGTGTGAGAAGCACATTTTTGGAGGAGATTGCTGAAGAGATTGAGAGGAGGGCTCGATTTTCAGGACAGCTGAGAGAGAGATTCATAGGTTGCACAGAAATCGAGGAGGAGTACAGGAGCATTAAATGCTGGCACAGAAATCGAGGAGGTGTATTGCTGCACAGAAATCGAGGAGAGGTACGGCCTGCATTTAATGCTGTACGACTGCATTTATTTGCACAGAAATCGAGGAGAAGTACGGCTGCATTTATTGCTGTACGGCTGCATTAATTTTTGCACAGAAATCGAGGAGGGTACGACTGCATTAATTGCTATACGGCTGCATTAAATTTCTGTACAGTCTGGCACAGAAATCGAGGTGCTGTACGACTGCATTAAATGCTGTACGGTCTGGCACAGAAACCGAGACAGATTTCTGGGTTGAAGATAAGTTGATTTTTGACTGTAAAAATTGATGTATGATTTTTTTCTGAATCTCAATAAAATTTCTCTTGCATGCTGGTTTTCCCCAGGGGTTGAGGGGGTTTTTCCAGGGTCTATTTTGACCAAAATACTGTGTCTTAAATGTGTTTTACAGTTTGCTGCTATTTATGTTTTTCCGCTGCTAAATGTGCTTTATAAACAGTATATCAACCTACAGGATAGTTCCATTGAATGGTTAATTAATGTGCTTGATTGTGGTTTACTGTTGAGGCCTGATATTGATGGTTTATGAAGTGTTTGACAAAATCTGTAAGTGAACAGAGGTCTGATTTTTCAACACTTTTCGCTGTCACTATGGTCACTATGAGTTTTTGGTCATGCCCTTTGGACTTACCAATGCTTCGGCCACTTTTCAGTCATGCATGAACCACACCTTCAGAGCACAGCTACGTAAGTTTTTGTTCGTATTCTTTGATGACATCCTGATTTACAGCAAAACATGGGAAGAGCATCTGAAACACCTGGACGAAGCATTGAGTATTTAGAAGAACATTCGCTTTATGCGAAAATGTCCAAGTGTGAGTTTGGCATGAAGGAAATGCTGTATTTAGGACACATAATCAATGCAGAAGGAGTACAGGTGGACATGGAGAAAATCCGAGCTATCAGAGATTGGCCCGCGCCAAAAACAGTTACAGAATTGAGAGGTTTCTTAGGTCTGTGCACTTATTACCGACGGTGCGTTAAGGGATTCTCCCAATTTGCAGCTCCCCTCACAGATCTCCCCAAGAAAGGAGCGTTCACTTGGATAGACTTAGCACAAAAAACTTTCGAGGAGATGAAGGTTATTATGAGTTCTTGTCTAGTTCTAGCATTACCAGACTTCTCACAACCCTTTGTAGTAGAATGTGATGCCTCAGGGGAAGGGTTAGGAGCAGTGTTGATGCAGAATAATCACCCTATTGCATTTGAGAGCCGTAAACTGAAGAACTATGAGCGCCATTACTCCCTATATGACAAAGAGATGCTAGCCATCTTGCATGCTCTCACAAAATTCAGACAGTACCTGGTGGGCAGTAAGTTCAAAATCAAAACCGATCATAACGGCCTCAAGTATTTCCTCGAGCAGAAGGAACTGAATGAGCGACAGCAGAAATGGGTCAGCAAAGTACAAGCCTACGATTTCGAGATTGAGTATGTAAAAGGTAAGAATAATGTAGTAGCTGATGCATTATCCAGGGGTCCAGCCCCATTATCTCTCAGTGGTATATCCACGGATTGAAGGGCACTTCTCTTAGTGGAATACTCCAAAAATAAATTCGCTTGCGAATTATTGGACGAGCAAATCCAGGATGATAGGTACAGGATTGTGGATGACATCATCTATTACAAAAACAGGATATACCTCGTTCCAGAATCCACATTGAGGAAAAAGATCATTCAGGCAGCCCACGATTCTCCTTTATCAGGGCATCAAGGTTTCTTAAAGACCTACAGGCAGATCAGAGAGAGGTTCTCATGGAAGGGCCTTAAGGGGGAAATTATGCAGCATGTCCGGGAATGTAGCATCTGTCAGCAGAACAAGATTGAGAACACCCATCCAGCAGGGTTACTCCAGCCACTACCGATTTCAGAGCAGAAGTGGGAAAGCATCTCCATGGACTTTATTTCAGGCCTGCCCAAGGTCCAAGGGCGAGATTGTTTATATTTAGTAGTTGATAGACTGACCAAGTTTGCACATTTCTTCTCGATATCATCAGACTACTCGGCAGCTCAAGTGGCTGAGTTATTCTTCAGGGAGGTCTTCAGGTTACATGGGTTACCTAAGACCATTGTCAGTGATCGGGATAGCAGATTCACGGGTGCCTTCTGGTAGGAACTGTTCAGATTGGTGGGGACCGAATTGGCTACTAGTACGAGTTATCATCCCCAGAGTGACGGGCAAACGGAAATAGTCAACAAGTGGATCGAAGGATATTTAAGGAACTATGTAGCAGGGCAGCAACGAACCTGGATCAAATGGCTACACCTAGGAGTGTATTGCTACAATACTACCTATCACATGTCTATTAGGATGACTCCTTTTAAGGCATTATATGGTTACGAGGCCTTGGACTATGCAGATTTGGCATTTGGAGATAGTAGGGCTCCTAAGGGTAAGGATTGGATACAGGACAATCAGGACATTCTGAAAATATTGAAGGAGAATTTACAAACAGCCCAGAATCAACAGAAGTTGTATGTCGACAAACACAGGATTGAGCGGAGCTTTGAGGTAGGGGATTTAGTATACTTAAGGCTCCAGCCTTACAGACAGTCCTCACTTAAGAAGAAAGGAGCAGAGAAGTTAAAACCCCGCTTCTATGGACCATACAGAATAATCAGCAAGGTGGGAGAGGTGGCATACGAACTAGAACTTCCACAGGGAAGCAAAATTCACAATGTGTTCCATGTATCTAATCTGAAGAAGACCCTTGGGCAACACATTGCTCCATCTACCGAATTGCCTCCTTTAGATGATGAAGGACTGCTGATACTGATTCCCGAACGGATCATACAGACTAGAGAAAGGAAGCTGAGGAATAGGTTAATCAGAGAATACTTGGTTCAATGGAAAGAACTACCGCCATAGGATGCCACCTGGGAAGGTGAACAGGTATTGTAGCATTCCAGTTTGAAGTTGCTTGAGGACAAGCAATCTCAAGCGGGGAGGACTGTAATGTCCTCTTCCGATTAGGCCTTGAGGCCCAAAACCGCTAACCTATGTGATTCCTGTGGGTTCGAGCGGTTACTGACAGCTAGGGAATCAACTAAGGGTTGATGCCATCCATTGAAGATCTAGGGCATCATCATTAGGTCAAGAAGGGCCACCGGGGCCAAAGGCCACCTCCGTGCATGCCATCCAAGCATTATTAATGATGCATGCACTCTTTAAGTCTCCATCCGCATGCATGCAAGTCAATTGCAAATTAGAAGATAAAGTGACCTAATTAGGTCAAAGATTAGGGTTTTCGCAGTTGAAAGTTATAAAAGAGGGATAAAGTGAAAGGAGACTTCACTTTGATTATTATTATTTTGGGAGCTCTTAGATAGCAGCAGAGCGTGCCGCACAGCAGTTGAGGTTGGAGACGGAGTCTTCAGCTAACGGGATTTCGGCAGTGAAACATCTGTCCTAGTCTCATTTCGGGTAAGCCATACAGGTTCACCATTGGTTCTTACATTCATTCATAAGTTATCCAGTATATGGTATAGATCGTTGCAGGGACATGTGTGTAGCCGTAAGGGGGGGTTTTCAGCCGGAAAGCCCTAATCAGTTGCAGGGCCTTCAGATCTCAGCTTTACTCTGAAACTCAGGCACCATTCTCATCATCAACAGCATACTCCGGTACTCGGTGATTATCAGATCCGTCCGTGCTCATCCGGAGCAGTTATCAGCAATTTCGGGATCCAGGGGGCATGAGCAGCTGTCTTTCTGGAGCAAGTCGCTATCCTGCTTAGAGATCTTAGAAATCCCACATGCACCGGGCATTCTCTCCGGCACGGGAAGGCTATCAGTCCTGCAAATCGACAGCATCATCGGACACCTCCTTCACTGAAAGCGTCACCCTTTTCTGACTGGGGTTCTTGCTGCTGGGGGTTCACCGGAAGCAGAAGAGATCTGCCCATCTCCGATCCAGTTCTCGGTGCTTGCATACTATCTCAGGAGCAGTCTAGCCGGCTTATCAGTGGTAAGTGTTCATTCTGTCCCACAAACCCTAACCCTAAATTTTGCTATAAAATAGGGATTTTTGCATGGCAGTTTGCATGCCCAGTTGTATTAGCAAATTTGCATAGAAATAGAAAATATTGGGATTTGGGATATTACAGAACCACTAGACTAGTTAAAGTGAAAGTGAAATTAGGGTTTTTTCTTTACCACTAGTTAAAGTTAAAGTGAAATTAGGGTTTTCGCTTGACCTAAAGTTATAAAAGAGAGATCAATTGGTGGAGAGAACACACACACTTGTATTCCGACAGAGACAGGAAGAGAAAGTCAGACAGAGGATTTAGCTGAGAAGACGGAGGAGTGAGTAGTGTGACACTCTGAGTGTTGATCAGTGGGCTTTGTGATCTTCTCTATGGCTTAGCTACGCTTGGTTAAGACACCTTAGTATCCGATCTTGGTGTCACACAGAGTGTGAGATAAAAACATTAGTAATTCTCTCTGTTCATGATGATATACTTTGAGTGGGGATGAAAGACCACCTTCACCACTTGTATTGACCATAGGGCACTTGAAGAAGGCTAAAGCAAAAGTAAAAAATACATAAGGACCCTTAGTACAACTAAAGTGTCAAAGTGAAAGTGCAAAAAGACCTTTAGTACCACTAAAGGTAAAAATCAAAGTGAGAAAAGAATAAAATAATAATATTTTGTTCTTTTGAGTTTTGGTCCACTTATAGGTGACTCAAAGGATATAAAAGAAGATCAATCCATTTCATTGTTACACACACTTTGCTCTCACAGGTGAAGCTGCTCCAACAGAGGATTTCACAGGTTATTGAAGAAAAGGAAGATTGATGTGATGCCCTAGCATGGATGAGTCTACCTAGGGCATTCACACTTGTTTTCTATAAACACTAAGCTAGGGTTTGAGCAGCTGCAAGTTTTTATCAGTTTTTTGAGCTAGGGTTTTTACCCTAACTCTCTTCTTCACCTCCGGGCAGCTAATTACTTTCACTGGCAGTCTCCACAGTTCACCGGGCAGCTGCTAAGGTTCACGGGAAGCCCTATTTCTCTTCGGGCTGCCCCTCTATTCTTCCGGGCAGGCTCCTTGAGGGTTCGCCTCTCCTCCTGCAACCTCGGGCAGCTTATTACAGGCATACACGTGAGGGCTGCCGTGGCCACACAGACCCTCGGGAAGCCTGTTTTCATGCCCGTGAGGGTCTCGGCAGCAGCCCGCAGGCCTGTTAAGGCTGCCGGGTCTGTGCAGATCTCCGGGCAGCCTACAGGCCAGCCCGTAAGATTGGACTCAGATTGGAATTGACTCACGACTTTATGAACCAGTTCACTAAAACATACATAAAATATTAAAAGTTTAGTAATGTCAAAAAAGGAATTGAGGGTTTGAACTAGTTGAATTGGTTAACAACCCAGTTCAAGGTCTCCAAAGGCTGAAGCAGTCAAACGAGCCAGTTTAGGTTCCAGTTCAGCTTGTTTTTAAAAAACTACAGAGCCCTTTGAGCTTAGTCCTGCAGGCAATTAAAACAATGCTGAGCTAAAATCTTGAAATTAGTTAGGGTTAGTGGTGAGGGCAAAGAAGTTGACCTTGAATACACAACTTTGGAACTCATACTCATTCTAGTTTAAAGGACAGAAGGAGATCCCGTTGAATTTGTTTATATTTTGCTGCACATTATGCTATATGGAGATTATTCCCTCTTAATGAATCCCTACTAGGCTACTACTGAAAATTTTCAAGATGTCTAATGAATTGGAGTGCATACATTGGTTGTTTGCAAAACATAAATGTTTGTTTATAATGATCACTTTTATAGTTCAAACATATGCTGCAGAGTGTGGAGATTTTTTTCCTGTTTCTATGAATTTATACTATTAAATTATTTTAAAGACTTAAAAATTAAACAATTATGTCTTTGCAGTTTAAAGTACATAAATGTGGCTATGGTGACGATTTTGAAGAATGTCACAAACATTATAACTGCTTTGGGAGAGATTTATCTTTTCAGTAAGCATCACAACAGCAAAGTCTGGGCTGCTCTCTTCTTGATGGTATACCAAGCAATCCACGTTGATATGTCATTGTAATTAAAGTAGATAGTTTGTCCTATATATTCTTTTTTGGAATTCTTATTTTACAGCAGTTTACCAATCTTGATTATTTATGACTCTGGTCTCTTGTAAAATTTGGTTACAACTTCAGACTAATTTCTAGGAATGTTTTATATTCAAAATTGTGGATGGACACTGTTCTTCTCTTTTTTTTTTTTTCAATCAGGATTTGTCCCTTCATTAGGTAAAGTTTTCTTCAACCAGGATTTGTCCCTTTATTAGGTAAAAGGCAGGTCAAGTTGACTTTGTTTTATTGGAAAATAAATCTTAATGCTTATGTGAACTGTACTGGGGTAAAAGGAACAATACAAAAGAACTTCTAGTGCTAGCATGAGGTATGTATTACGCTATCACGAACAATGCTTTACTCCGAGTGCATGTGGAGATTTCTTTCAGTAGCTCATTTACTTGATTTTTCAGCCTTTTTCGACAGCTTCTTTACTATAAAAGTTGAAAGGGTTAAAACTCATGCATTTAGTACTTGAAGGCTTCTAATGGAGTAGGAAGTTTAGATGGATAGAATCTGAATTATTTCAGAAATGCTATTTTTTTTTATATTTTTAAAATATAAAAAAATAGAGCCAGGTTTCTTACTAGAACTCATGCATGATACTGCATTCATTTCCATGTAAAATACAGTTGAATTTTATTCTTTGTTTTGGTTGACGATCCAAAATAGGAGTTTGATAAGGGCATGCTATCCTTTATATTGATCTTAGCTGTCCCAAATGGTTACATTATATTATCCTGCTGAAAGATGACTGGTACTGCATTGCTTATAAAGTTGCCCCCCTGCTCAGATATGAAAAATATAGTGTTATAGTGTTAGGAATAATGACCATTATGGTCATGGATAAAGTGTTGTAATGTATTGATCAATTGGCAGTTTATTACTGCAACCATGGTATGTTTGAGTCAGATAATGGATTATACATAAAGTTGATATGCTTATAGCCTAAGTCACATGGTTTGAATTCGAATTCGAGTTCAACAACCATTTGATTCGGTTCGAATTCGAATTTTTGGATGAGGTTCGTTTCAGATTTGACTTGAGGCTCGAATATATATATATGAAATATACTAAAAGTAACAAAACTGGTTAATTAAATCTGTTATGCTTCATTGTTTAATAGTTTATGAAATAAACTATAAAATGAAAACTGTTATGCTTCATTGTTTATAAATAGTTTATGAAATAAATTATAAAAATGAAATCTATTATGCTTAAATAGTTTAAGAAATAACCTATAAAAATGAAATCTGTCATGCAAAATCGCAGGCCTGTGAATTGTTGACGGGTCGTGACTGACTCGTGAGCACTCAGCACCGAGTATTGAGTAGTGAGCACTGAGCATTAACAGCCAAGCTGCGAACAGATGAGAGGGAAACCGGAGATGAGATTTATCTGCTGTGCGGCGTGGAGATGAGAGGGAATCCGGAAAATGACAGCAAGTTCAAGCGCGTTTTAAAAAGTTAAAACTATTGTAAGAGTCTTAAGATTCCACGAGGTAAGTATCTACTATCTTGGCCGCTAGGGTTTAAAAAACACACTAATTTTTTCGAATTTTTTATTAAATTCGGCTTAAGATTTGAATTCGGCATTAAATTCGTCTTCAGATTCGAATTCGAAAAAAATTCGAATTTGATTTAATTCGTTTTGAGATTCGGCTTTCAAATTCGGCGAATTTAAAATGAATTTCTTCCTCCTCTTGAGATTCAGTGAATTTCGAACCTCAAGGTTCAAATTCGCCGAATGTTGTGACTTAGCTTATAGTAAAATCAACATTGTGAGGTGTCATAATGTGTAAGTGAGGTTGTTTACCCCCAGGTTTGCTTGCAGAACTGGAGGGTTAACATCTAGCGAATCTTATCATGCTTCCATTATAGTGACCAGAGATTGTTCCATAGTCAGTTCCATCAGATTTTGAGAAACTGCTATTTCTAGCAGTTTTGTTTTGGTTCAGAGCCAGACTTTCAGGGTCTGCATGTCAGATATATTTTTATGTTAGTGACCCCTATGACATCAGAATGCTGATGATCCTTTTCTGGGTGACATGCAAGCAGTTTCAGTGCACTGTTATTTTTAGCAGTTGTGTCTTCAGGAATTGCATGTCGATTCTCAGCACATATTCAGGTTTGTTGCAGAGAGATGAGTCTAATGAGATTGTCTTCATTTACACGCGAGGCATTGCTATGCTTAGCAGTTTTTATTTTAGATGTGCTATATATGGCAGTGGTCTCCTAGTAGTTCCTCTATTTTACAGTTGGAGTGTTATTTTTGGCATGCCTATTTTTAGCAGGTCTATATTTGGCAGGTAGAGTGGTGGAATGGCCCAAGTTCTAGTTGGTGGAGTATGGTGAGTTAAGTATAGAATCGAGCAAATGGATGAATTTTAAGAGGGATGTGGCAGCCATTTGAGGATTGTCCATCTGAGTGTCCAAACCCTGGTACAACCTCCTTTTTTATAATTAGCGTCCTTGCTAACAGTAATTTTGTCCATCATAAACCCTTATTCGATTTCATTATCAATAACTTGCAAGTCGCATTTGAGATAAGTCTTAAACCCTAATTCAACACCTTGGGATGTTTGCTAATTATAACAATTTTAGTGCCTCAATTTTTACCTAAGTTGCAGGAAACTTGGGTTTGGTACCCGTTTCACCCTCGGAAACTCGTGGAAACTCGGAAACGCGTATGGCACTTGACGAAAACTCGTTTCCGTCTATACGAAACGCTTTTCCCGTACGAGAAACTTGTTCGTACGAACGGAAATGTGTTTCCGTCACGTTTCCTCTCATGTACAAGGCGTTTCCCATCACTTAAAAAATTGGCCAATAAAGTCTCTTTTCTGCCCACGAATTTCAGTAATTAGCTGTTAACACATTAAATTTTAAAATAAAATTTAATTCTAGATGTTTCTCAGTAGATTGAAGAAAGTTATAAAGGAGAACATCACTTCATTCTATCCTCACACAAGCGACTTGAGCACTCAGGGCCCAAAATATAGTAGTGGGCCTTGTACAGATGCCAGATTGGGATGCTGAGCCAAAATTTATTGACTTGAGCCTCTCTCTTGCTGCACTAAGTATTGAGGAACCTAGAAGTGGAATTGGAAATACTTTTTCCACTTTGCATTTTGTTGTTGAGCGTGCTTCTTGTTCTAATTTCAAGGAAGGATATGAAGATGAGGATGACAATTAGTCTGAGCTCATGTTTTACTTTTATTTCTATGTTAGTATGTTCATTGTTCATAGTTTGATACATTGTACTTGTAGACTCATATGTAAAGGCTAATTTTGGATATATACTATATAGCTTCGTTTACAAAGGTTGTTTCTGGATATTACTACTTGCACGAATGAAATGATATAGACTTAGGTCCATGAGTAAAATGTAATGTTACATGTGTTGATTTTTCTTGAGCAGCATCGAGAGCCATTCTCTTAGGAGAATAGAGACATCTGGTCCGGGACCAGAATGTGGAACCAATCCAGCATTGGGGGACTCAACCTTGAGTTGAGTGGCCATTCTGTTGAATGGAGATATTTGGTCCGAGACCAGGATATGGAACCAGTTTAGCACTGGGGGACTCGGGGACTCAACCTTGAGTTGAGTGACCATTTTGTTGAGTGGAGACATCTGGTCTGGACTAGGATGTGGAACCAGTCTAGCACTGGGGGACTCGGCCTAGAGCTGAGTGGCCATTCTTTGAATGGAGGCACCTGGTCAGTTACCAGGAATTTAACCTAGTCCTGGACTAGGGACACAGTGCAGGGTTGAGGACCATTCTTCGGGAGAATGGAGGAGCTTGGTCTGTTACCAAGTATTTGACCTTGTGTCAAATTATGCAGAGGACCATTCTCCGGGAGAATGGAGGCGCTTGGTTTGTTACCAAGTATTTAACCTTGTGTCAAATTATGCAGCATATGGCTGAGGCACTTGGTCTGTTACCAAAATAACACTATAAGCCCTAGACTGGGTCTGGGCATGTGTGACACTTTGACCCTCGATCAATGGGCTTTGTGATCTCCTCCAAGGCTTAGCTACCCTTGGTTAAGAGTCAAGACACCTTAGTATCCAATCTTGGTGTCATATAGAGTGTGAGATAAAAGCATTAGTAATTCTCTCTGTTTATGATGATGTACTTTGAGTGGGGATGAAGGACCACCTTGACCACTTGTTTTGACCACAATGCACTTGAAGAAGGCTAAAGTAAAAGTCTAAAATACATAAGAACCCTTAGTACTACTAAGGAGTCAAAGTGAAAGTGCAAAAAGTCCTTTAGTACCACTAAAGGTAAAAGTCAAAGTAATAAAAGAATAAAAGAATATTATTTTGTTCTTTTGAGTTTTGGTCCACTTACAGATGACTCAATGGCTATAAAAGAAGATTAATCAATTTCATTATTACACACTTGCTCATGATCTTACGGTTGCTCCAACAGAAGTATTTGTTGGTTATTGAGGAGAAGGAGATTTCTTAGTTGTGCCCTAGCATGGAGGATTCTAGCTAGGGCATCAACACGTTCGAAAAACCCTAACCTAGGGTTTCACCTACAAGGAAGACTAAGCAGCAGCGTCTTTCACTCCTACATGTGTTAGGGTTTAAGTTTTAACCCTACCTCTTTTCTTCTTCACGGGCAGAACTGTAAACCTCACGGGAAAGTTGAGATTTTCCACGGGCAGGCTGTTAGAGCTCCAGGCAGCTGCCCTCCTCCTTCGACAACTATATTCTTCCCCTTGGCAAGCCCTAGCAGGGCTAGGGAAACCTGCTGGTGCCTCTGGGCACACTCACCCAGCCCTAACAGGCCATAGGCAGCCTGTTGGTGCCTCTGGGCACACTCAGCAGGGCCTAACAGGCCCTAGGTAGCCTGCTAGTGCCTCTGAGCACACACAACAAGCCACAGAAGGACCTCTAGGCAACAACAAAGGATCCCAACAAGGGTTTGGGCAGTAGCAGAACCTCGGGCAGAGGTACGGGCAGCAGCAGGGAAGTCCAGGCAGAGGCTCGGGCAGACAAAGCAGGGTTTAGGCAGCAGTTTGGGCAAGGCAAACAAGGTTCAGGCACTTTGACAGGTCATCCGGGCAGCTTCTGTACAGATTTGGGCAGAGATCTGATTTCTAGGCAACTGATAGGAATTAGGGAAGAAAGCCCTAATTTGGTTTTGATGCAATATTTATCTTTTATGATTTTGTATCGATGATGTTCTGAATGAATTATTGAAGAAAACATTCATCTCAAAATTTCTGAGATTGAAGAACTCAGTCATCTCATTTACGAGATGAATTACTAATGCTTTTGGGGTTTTTGTCCTTTAAAGGTTTCCCTAGTGAAAAACTCTTGTATTCAATGTTTTGATGTGTTGATGTTTTTACTGCACTTGTCATTCGTTATCTGATAGTCTGCAAATTTTAAAGTATTCATGTTAATGCTAAAATTCAACATGTATGATTTAAATTTTATATGTAGTATTTATCATTTATCATTGACAATGTTTCTTGCAGCTAAATGTAATTAAAACTTTATGGTTTATGTTTTATAATAATTATGTCCTTGCTCATATATATATATATATACATATCATGTTTCCCCATTTCCAAAATTTAGGGGGGTTGCGTTTCCAACGTTTCCACGTTTCCCTGTTTCGTCCTCGTTTCGTGCAACTTAGATTTTTACAAACCCTAATTCACCTTATTATTTTGAGAGGTAGCATTGAGGTTAATGATTAATTTTATCCTTATAAAATTCTAGTCTGAACTGCTAAAAAATTATCTTAATATTAGAAGCAACACTTCTACAAATTATCAAAACTCTAGTCAAAACTAAAAAATTATTCAAAATTTTGCAAATCCAAGTCCACAAAGGGCTGCTCCCTGGTTGATTTGACCATCATCTTTCAAGGGCGTCAAGTTTAGCCTGGTTCTGAACCATCAAACCCCTAAAGCGAACCTGTGGTTGACTGTTGACTGGTTAGGGCGACGAAGGTTCCTGAGTCTGGATAGTACAGTGACCTAGACCTCAACTTGTTGGCTATCTTCTTCACCAAAGCAAAGTTTATCTAAGGTTATTGAGGCTTCCTTTGGGTCTGTTATCCATTGTTGCTACCTGCTGATCTAACTCATAAATTTATTGATATTTAATCGTGGAATTGAAAATACCAATGTTCCCCCAAGGTTCCGGGACGACGTGACGTGGGTTTGGGGAGACGCACATTCGGGACGTGTGGAGACCACCTCCAAATTTTAGAGAAATTCAGCGGGGACGGCGGGACGAGATAGTCATAAAAATTTTAAAAATATGAAAAATATAAATCCCAACAATAACAAATATTCATCATTCTAGAATCTGCAATCATGCAATGTAAATGCAAAATTCAAAGTTCAAACACATTATAGGATTCATCAAGATTATCATTATATTAATAATAATTTATAAATATATTATATATCAATATGAATCTATGATTAACATGCACATCATATTTGATAATCTTTAGATTTGACTTTTAAGTGATTGAAAAAATGAATCAATGATACTAGATAGTATGATACTGGATTGTTTAGAATTATATAATATACTTTAGGTTAGACATTGCAAATTAGATTTAGTTTTTAATATTTTTGTTTATGTTTTAAATTTAAAATTTTATTACTATTTAGTTTTTAATATTTTTTTATGTTTTAAATTTAAAATTTTAATATACATGTTTATAACTTTATAAATAATAAAATTTTAAGTTTTATTAAATGATTTTAATTTTTTTTAATGATTTATTTAATTTTTTTAAATTAAGAATTTTTTTTTTTCGGAGTTTCGGGGAAGTTTCAGAGTTTCGAGGCGGGATGCCCATAAGTCCGGCGAAGTTTCGGAGTTTCAGCCGGGACGCTAGGAAGTACCCCCAAGTTTCGCCAAGTTTCGTCGCCCACCGAAACGTTTCGGTCCGCGTGTCGCCAAGTTTCGCCAAAAGGGGGACGTCCCAAAACGTTTCAGATGGAGTTTCAGAGTCTTCGGGACGCAAGAAATGCCGAAACGCGTCCTCGACCCTCCGTGACGGGTCCCCGTGTAACATTGGAAAATACATTGCAAATGTTAATATAACTTGGTTGAGTTGAATGCAGTCTGGAATATGTTTCTGATTTAGAATGATTATGATCTGCTGTTTCTCCATTGTTTACCTGAATGCAAAGTACCGATTTCCTTTGCTGCTTTCAATAGTGCTATTGAATGTCATCACTGTACCATCATTGAATGATAAGTGCAGACCTAATATATGCTACATATCTCTTGTGTTAAATGCTGATGATCTCCCACTGGTTTAAATCTCGAGTTAGCACTTTGTTTGACCTGACATACTATTTCGATGATCCTCCACTGTTGCCGATTTACATGCTTGGTTAAAAACTTAAATGTTGATAAGGAAACTGTTATCACATATATTGTAGCTGGGCTACCATGATGCAACATTTAGATTTTCTCATTTCCTCTGAGCCAGATTTATTCACGAGGATACAACATGGATCGTTTTTGTAGCATGAGACATTTCGAGCCTTTGTTCAACAGTAGATACAAAGTATTTCCTTGCTAGGATTGAGATCTCCTTGTCCATTTATATGCTTTCAGTGGTGATTTAGTTCATTTACGCAAAGCAACATAGCTGATATGGTACACATAGTTTATAGTTGGGCATATCAGATAGAGACATGTATATGGTGAGATAAGGTATATGTTTCCTTGGTTTATTTTTGCTCTATGATGTACTAAACACCTAAGCTTGTTTTGTTCAGATGATTATGGTGACCTATGCTTATACATATACTGATCCTTAGAACTTGTGCTAAGAACGATCAAAGAGATAAATCTTGAAGGTTGTTGGCCATGCCATGCTTTACACAAATGATTAAGCCTTGGTGCTATGTTGGTTCCATGTGTCATTTGTCTCTGTCCATCCAGTTCATCCATGATTGATTCTCATCCCATGGCTTTGGCTTGATTGAGACCTATGAGATTGAAGATCACTTTCCCCACTTTGACCCCTATGCATGATGGATCCCATGTTGTTTTGTGTCTCGACTATGAGTTGTGCAACAAAACTTGCCGACGCCTTGATCCTTTTTGGCCAGGAGAACCTGTTGGTGTTGGTTCCTGAGCTTAGGCTAGTCGGGTTTTGAAGCCTTGACCTCTCTGGTCGGTTGCCCCCAATGTTTGGTCCTGACTTTGGATTCCCCCCCCTGGTTTCCCGAAGAGTGTCAGCTAAAACTTGAAGCAATATGTCTGCCATCATTACATGCATTATTTGCTATAAGTTCTATCCGTTGAAATGCAAAATCCCTCAAATAAATGCAAATTGCGTCTTTAGATACAACTCAAAAAGGGCTATAAAGTGAAATTGCGAAAGGCCTAAAAGCAATGGATAAATAAATGCTAAATCTAAAGACTGCTGGTCACTATTGAAATGTAATGAATAATTTCTCACGGAGCTTGCAGGTTTTGATGTGAGATGGGGCAAGGGACCGCTAATTCATAGTGTCCCCTAGGATTTCTTCCCTACAGTTTCTTGTGTACTCAATGCAAGGGTCCTAGTAAAGATCCTCACGGAGCTCATTTCTTAGCTTGTATGTGAGTCGTAGACATGTTAGAGTTGAATGGGCTCTTTTCAGATCAACTGCTCAACTTGTGAGACACCACCATCCCCTATTGTTCATCCGTCATATATATGTCACTGTGGTCGTGTGTAATTGTCATCATTATGAGAGATCATATGGTCAAAGTCAGCAATAAGTCATCTCCCTTTACCTTATCCTTGCTTTCCACCCTCACCCAGCACTACCACATTGTTTAAACTTTGTAAGCATGGCATGCACAAGAGACTTCCACAAGGTTCAATGATCCTCAAAGGCACAGGTATATCTTATTTATTATAATTATTGTCACCATGATTTTGAATAACATAACTTAAGTTTGGTTTGGATATACACCATTGGAGCGTTTCTTACCTTGGATACATGCAGAATCATATTGATATAGTATCTCACCTTCATGTTGGGTACTTTTACTTGGTCAACCCAGTTGACCAAGTCAAACACGGTTTCCAAGGCAGTGACTAAAAAAAACAATGCTTATATTTGTTCCAGACATGCCCAGGACCAATATTGCGGTCTCAGTTTTCAAAGTTTGGCCTTGGATCTCATTATCAGTGATTATTATCACTTTATTATTGGCCAAATGATCAACTATTATTACTGATTGCAGACTTTTTAGTTCTCCTAGAGCATTGCAGTGTTCCATGGGGTATCGGTAGTCACTTATACCATTCTACTATGTCTCCAGACACTTCTGTGTAGTTAGTTTGCCCAGTTCTCATCCTGAATGAAGTTATGATGATGATTATTATTTTCAGAGGATGTACAACTAAAAAATGAACTAGGAAATCACTGAAGAAATCGATTTGGCTTGTGTGGTCAAGGAAATGGCAAAGGAATTTCTTTGGATGATTTATTATGGCTCTTCAGACATATTTGCATTAGTTTCAGTCAGTTGGATGTTCTGGATTATTATTTTGGCTCTCTTAGGGAGGACGTCCTCCATAGGGCGAAATTGGACAAAATGGCCAAAACAAAAGTGTGTAAATCAAGTTATATCTTTAGAAATATGTGTGTGGGGGGACCCCCTAATGACCCCCCCCATGTCTGCTAAGTGTCAAATTCGCAAAAATAATGATTTATCATGTTGTAAAAATGGGCTTTATGAGGTAATTCGCCCCCCTCTTGACTTAGTCATGTTGATCCATGTTTTGATTAATGTAAAAGTGATCTCCACCATTGATGATGTTTTAATCTCCACTGTTGGATGAAAAGTAAGTTAGGGTTTGCGTCTCTCAAAAGCTATATAAAGGAGAGACCCCCCTCATTGTATCCCATCGGTAAATTTTGTACTCTTAGCTCTGGATATTTGAATAAAGATATTTTTGCAGAATTTGTTGGATCTTCTTTGTGGGATGTTCTTGTCTATGATTGGAAAGTTTATCTTGGTTAGCGTTTGAAATATTTTTTCGGGGTATCAAATATATTTGGAATAGTGTTTTGCATGCAAGAGGGTGTTTTCTCTTGGGGCGTTTTTGTGGATCTCCCAACTTGTTTCTCTTGAAAACATTTTCATAATCAGGGGGTTTTTCAATAGCATCTTTGATCTTTGATATGCTCTCTGTTTTTCTTGCATCTATAGTTCATTTTTCTTGCATAGCAAATCTCACTTCAGTAGTTTGACTGTGCAGGCAAGAGGGGCACACTACTTCACTTGAGCAAATCAATTTTACTCGGTGCTTCATTCAAATTGTTTCAAATTGATCGAGCCGGGATAAATCATCATTTGCAAGGCATCTACAAGATTTTCCGAGTAAGATCTACTCTATATCTGTTGTTTTAAATTTCTATTCCATTAGTTTAAAATAGTCTTCGACGAAACCCTCATTTAAAACCCTCATCTATTAGTTTAGTAGGTTCTACCTGGCCGCTGGCTTTAAAAGTTAAAACCCACCTTGAAAATAAATTAAAACCCCTTAGTTTAAATTTTCATGACCATTGGACTCCATTTTCCCATATAACGCACTAGCCATTCCTCTAGGGGAAGACGCCCTCCTTGGGATAAGTGGGTATCTTCAGTTCTGCAAACTGGGTATTGCTAGTTTCACCTCCGATTGTCTAATCTTACACCTAGTAATCAATCCGAGTGTCTAATTTTGATTAATTTCACCATTTACCCTTGGATCCAATTTTTCATGCTTAAAACCCTAGGGTAAAATTGGGGCTTTTCACACAGACACTCGTAATCTCTTAGTAATTGTAGAAAACTCTAATTAACTATCCTACTAAGAGATTTAATCAAGTTCCCTTGTACTATCTACTTTCCTTCTTCATTTTTAGGGATCTTGGTTATAGGGACGCCCCTTGGGCTTAGTATTTTCACTGAGTCCGAAGTGCCAATATCCTTGACTAGCGTGACATTTGAGTTCTTTCAAAGGTCTTGGATATCGTAGGTTGCGACTTTAGTTGCCGTTCCCTCTGCCATCCTAGATAGAATCACCCTATGGGGCAACTACAAGATTCGTGATAACAAAACCTACAGTGATTAAGACGTTTTATACTGAAAAACTATGCTATAGCACTGAATATTCATTGTTTGAATCCATTCCAACGTGTTGCCCACGTATTTCGACTAGGTGGCAACTCCATGTACACGAAGTTGTACATATTTGTACCTTAGAAAAATCTGAGGATTTTTTCACTTTTGCAGGGCTATTGCCCCTTTGTAAAACGAAATGTCCGCTCCCCTGCGCGGGAAAATTAATGTAATGTAGTGTGCTAGTGTGGGTCATGTGATATGGATGCCACACCATGGAACGGGTTGTTAGGGAAGTCCCCTCATCGAGTGTTTTTCCCTTTCCAATTGACCTTGTTGAACAAACGAGTTTAATCGGTTTGGTTTTCACTCAAAATCCTCCAAAGTGGTGACGAGCGTTCTACCAGTCAATTCCATGAGGTGGCTAAGGCTTCAAAGTGTGATTCATGACCATGCTAGACATCTGTATAGAGTCTTGCGGAGTTTCGTGTTGTTGTTGTATTTTTAATTATTTTTCTAGTTAATTAATTTCACCCCATGGTGATTAATTAACTCAATTTTGATGTAATAATGTAATTACTCAAGCATGGCGTTTTGTAATAGGGGCTGTGAATGCAAAGATAAGTT
>LPNX010595070.1:0-21860 GCA_001517045.1 Pseudotsuga menziesii | reverse complement strand
CACACACACACACACACACACACACACACATATATATATATATATATATATTATCACAAATATAATGGAGCGAGAATACCATATCAATTGAGCATTGATTTTACCCTCATTAATATGCATGGCTGAGGAGTCATTGCCTAAATTATAGTCACTAATTTTGGAGACGTTGTGTAAATTCCCTGAGGTGATAGACGTTGATAATAATTACCCTAATTTACGGTCGCCCGTTGTGGAGACATTACCAGGAATGCAGGTCAGCAGATTATGGAAGGACAATTTAGCAAACTATTTATGGGTGGTCGAAAGATGGCTTTTAGGGGGGAAAAAGGGGGCACGTCTGGGGAAAACGAGAGAAGGAGCCTGCCTTTTCTACATTTCTGATCAGAATCTGGATGCGCTTACACTATGGTGATTTTATTATGGTATGTGTTTTCCCTTATTTTTATTATCTACACTTGATTGAAGGGGTCCAGCTATTTGAATTCCAGGTCTCCATGTTTAGGTATAACTTACCCCATTTATAATCCATTGGGTATCGTTGAAATTAGCTGTGTTTAAAAAAAAACAAAGAGCCAATCCACGACTTCTGTCTATCACTATGTTCGATTGTAAAACCAATCCGGTAGTGATGGAGGAATCACTGGTTATCGCATCAGAGAATCAACTTGCTAAGATCAGTAAAGATCAATGCACAGTTACCTAGAGAATCCAATATAGGGATTTAGAGAGCGTTTGGTGGCAGACGCTGTGCATTCAAATTAAAAAGACCGATCCACTTGTGTCTGGAAAGCAAGTTTGATTTTGATGTATTTATCAATATGAAATTGTTTCTAACCCTCTTCATGTGTCTGAATCCATTGAATACGATGGGTATGATTAACGAATTTGGGTATAGTGGTTTCTTTCTTATGTTCACAGTCGATGTGGTAGGAATGTTCTGTTGTTAGCATCGTTCATGCCTTTAGAACCTTGCATTGTGTTCCCGTTGTCTAGTTACTCCATAAATCCGAAAAGATCCATTTTAAACATTTGTCAGCGTCTGTGCTCACATTTGGGAGTAGGACCACTTTTGGTTGCATTTTCATTTGGGGATATACCTCTAGTCCTGTCGTCATATTTTGTAGTGCGATGGCCATTTCCAGTTTTTCTGTACTTTAACGAGCCGTCTAAAAATCTGTTGCGATATAGTGAAATCCTGGAGGCTTCAATACGTGGCTAGATTGTGTAGTAGATATTAATGTATAGTCCTTATAAGATATATAATGGAAAATATAATTTTGGAAAAATGTAGGATGGACAAACTTGCAATACAATTTGGGTTGTCAGCGCTTTTGCTCACATTGGGAATAGGTCCACTCACCCTCTAGATATGCGATAAAATATATTGTTGATCCCTTGCTACCATGTGATTCTCCGTGGGATGGGTATAAATCGTTGTTTGTTTTCAAAATGGATTCATGCCATTTGTGGAATAAGGTGCTTACCCAATCGCTGGTTAGATCTACGATTTATGGGTATAACTAGTTGACTATTTTCAAAATCTGTTTGGATCTGTGCCTTTGCTTATTGTAGAATAGGGTGCATACCCAAGCCGCAAGTTGTTTTTTCAAGCTTACGATTGATTGGTTTTTAATTTAAGCCTTAAGTTTCTAGATATATCTATAAGGGTTTTGAGATGTGTACGTTGTTCCAATTGCTACCAGGTAGTTAGGCCAGTGTTAATAGCACTTTCATTCTTCCATGTCTCCAAGTTTGTATTGGCTGTCATCATTTATGGAGCAACTAGAGTAAATCTAACTGGTAAGTTCACGAGTCCTTCAGTTTTCACCTCGAGTGTTAATCTAGCTTTCTGTGTGAACTTAGTGGGTGGCTGATTTTAGTGGTTGATCATTATATCATATTTGTTTGATTGCCAAGTGACTTCTATGGCTTTTGGCACAGAATGTTTCAATTGGGATTTCATCTATAGTCCGTTTTATAATGTCTAGATAGAATTCTGGAATGATAGAACTGTTCTCCACTCCATTTATTGAAGGATTTCGATATGGATACTTGAATATATATATATATCGCAACTCTTCCTGTGAGGAATGACATGATAAAAGCGCTTATTAAAAGGGTGCCACGATTTTCTGCAAATTTTATAATATATCCACACAATGGAATGCCACCGGCGTTACCTGCTTTGGATCAGAACCATACATTGAAACGTATCAATTGTTTAAAAAGATCCATGTATTAAAGAATGCACCAGGTTGGTCCGCATGTTTTCCGATACGATGAAGATGCTAAGACAAAGTGTCTTATATAGAGTAGATATAGGTTGAATTCATTAGAAATACTCTATGAGGTTCCATAGAAATGATGACAACAAGGTTGTTTCGGATTGTAACATGTTATTTTGAATAAATATTACCTGGTCTGAGAATTTGGTGGACGTAGCCTCGTGGATGAGGTGAACCACGTGAATATGGTTGTCTCTTTTGTGATATTATGTTCTGCACGTTTATTTATTTCTTCATGATGATGATATGATATAAATGCTTATTGGTGGAAGAAGTTAATAATCATGTTTTTGCAAACACCTAATTCACAAACACATCCCTTAATGTATTAAGGTACGGAGGGGTATTCTACATTATGTGTATGTGTTTTCTTTTTCTCTGGATGTTCTCCTAATTTAATTCATTTGTCCTAGTAATGATGATGAAAATAGTGGGGGTGTTCACAACAGTATTCTAAATACAAAGGAAGCTCGTCTATTTGATGTGTGTTATATGTTAAACAGTTTAATCCTATGATGATCAATTAATTCAATAATTTGATAGGGTAGGTGGTTGAACTATGTCGAGTAAGGGGTGGAAACATTGCATAAGGACCCCGCTTAACAGATTAAGCTTATATTATTATTAATCTTAAGAAACATTTTGTAACGATCAACCTTTTGCAATTGATTCATGACATTTCAGCGATAGGTTTGAAATGTGTTTGGCCAGATATTACCATTGAGTTATTTTGCAGGATGGTTGTGCAAAGGTATAAATAGTCTTTCAAACCTTTATTTTTTTCTCTTGCTAATCTACGCATGTTAAATTTTCACTCATAATGGCGTCGAGGTCTAAGAGGTATGTTACATGAGGCATGAAAGAAATTAACAAACTGGAATGAAAACAGGATGAACATTTCTCGTAAAGAAAATACATATTGAAAGAAGCAACGACACATGAATCTATATCTTGAAAAACAATCCTTCCTCTGCAATCTTATTCATAACATGGATATAAGATCTTATTTACAATGGAGAGCCTCAGCCCTTGAAGGTTTCCCAACCCACTAGCTAACTCTTTTCTCCCCCTATTGAGAGTGCATTTATACTACTTCAGTGCTGAGATTACTCTCTGAAACAAACCTAAAAATTGTTTCTAGTCACAATCATGCATTAACAGTCTAGAGAGTGGAACTATTGCCACAATTTACAAATATGAATAAACATTATAGAGCTGTAGCGCGTGGTAATGCACGAGTGACAGCTTGATGTGCTGAGCTATTGTAAGGATTCTGAGTATGACACCCTTTTCATTTGCTCTTAGGTGAGTCACCATGTACTGGGTTTTGGATATTTTAGCCATCCCGATGAGTTAGCACAATGCTATTTTTCTGTCTAAAGTGTGTGTTTTCTCCATGTTCAAATGTGACTTTCTGTATGGGCACACACTCGCAGGGAATTTTGCAACTTTTGCCTACTCAACCTCATCCGCCACCTCCTTCTTCTCTGGGTAACACTGTTGAGCATGGGTTATGGAAGAAGGGTTGCATTGCTCCTAGCTGAGGCAAGCCTTTTCAGTGGCTTGTATTTCTTGTACTCCTCACCCCCAATGAGGTGGGATCTCCCACAGGAAATAAGGTGTTGCATGCCTCCACTAGCCCCATCACCCTTGGAAAGTGGAATTCACAAACTGGGTTGTCCAGCTATTATACCCTTGATGCTCCCATATGAACAAATGCTCCTACAGAGAGTAGGTCGAGGCTGTCT
Organism: Pseudotsuga menziesii; assembly: GCA_001517045.1. NCBI lineage: Eukaryota > Viridiplantae > Streptophyta > Pinopsida > Pinales > Pinaceae > Pseudotsuga > Pseudotsuga menziesii. The sequence continues at coordinate 17,827 of LPNX010595070.1, read as the reverse complement.
CCTTCTGTGGAGGATTTGGGGGATGTGATGGTATTAGGGGTCCCTGAAAAAACACCAACGGGCATCGAGTGTCCAAGAAATTCATCACTGGAGGTGTAGGTAACTGAAGGTGGGTGTATCTCTCAAAATTCTTCATGTCTGGGCCTCGATGACTGGTGTCATCCTTGGAAGGGAACACCAAGGTGACGAGTGAGTGTGTAAATTTGCTCACCAATCATTAGCACACCTAGACGGATAAGATTTTTGAACCAGATCACCATGATTGAACCCTTCAAACTTATATGGACTTGCGATGAAACAAGAACTTGGGCTCTTGAAATATGTTAGCTCATCCCCGACGTTTCAAAGGAAGTGGATGCTCCCATGCTTCCTAACTCTTACGATGTAGGAAACACAATGATCTCCACCATCGTGTTGGGCTCGCCCCATGTGAGTAGCGGGTTCACTGGTTACTTTCCTTACTTCCGCAGGCCAACTATCACAAAAGCCACCTATATTTATGCAATATGACTCTGCAACATGGATGATTTCTCTTGTACGCATGCTACGAATGGCATCGGGGACTTGACCAATCTGTTGGGAGGCAGATTACGTGTATGAATGACCCTTCCACTATCATCTTTGCAATGGATGTGACACCTGCAGCCTTGAGTCCTCCTCAGCCCTCTGATTTGGGGAAACCTTTCACATCCACCATCCATGTTTGTTTACTTATGCTGCCAATTTCTCCTTTCTTGATACAATGGGCATCTTTAGATCGTGGTGTGTACTTACCCGTCGATCGGGATCAACCTATCCATGCAATTGTCGATCCGAGTGGGTCTTACCACCTCTTTCTAAATCGGGACCATGACGTTGTCCGGGGTAGTTCAGATTGTGAAAAGAAACTCAACCGTAGATCTATTCCCTTTTTTGTCGTGATCCTTGGTATTCGCTGCCAGTACCACTTTTTACAATTTGAAATCGTGACTTTTATCTGCACAAGTCTGGTTTGCAAAATCGGTTGGGACTATAGATCTTCTTCTAATCTCATCTCCACCATCAGATGCTTTTGACCTTTAACTATTTTGCAATTTGGGAAAGCTCCTTCCATTGAGAAAGTTTGCTCAGTGAAACTGTTTCGGGCTGTCGATCGAGCTTTGCCTTGATCTTGGCCTTTCATTTGTTTGCTCATTTTAACAAACTTTGTGAAATCCAAACTTTGACCATTCTCCCGCGTCTCAGGCCACAACCATAGTTTATCGTCGCTCTTCTTCCTTGTGATTTCGGATCGTTGGGCTATGATGCTTATCTCTATCCTCCATGTTGCCACAAACCTTCCCATCCATAAGCATTTACCAATGTATATTGACCTCTCTTTATTATCTGACAGTCTTAAAACATGGAAAATGTGCCTCTGATAACCTGAAGAGTGTTCACATAATGTTCAAATGAGCAGAACCCTCCTCTAACTCTGTCAGCCCCATAAATCGACTGTTGCAAACTGAGTGTTAACATATGGCTCCTTATACCAAGAACCCTCATAGACCAAGTGCCAAATCCATTAGGCTATCCCCAATATTTTCTTCGAAGCCTCTATTCTGCTCTAAGCTACTGCTTTAGTGAATTTATGCCACTCTTGCAAACCATGCTCTTGACTGCAAACTTGTGCTTACAACTGAAAATGAAAGAAAACTAAAATATCAATGAAGGAAATTCTCAATGATTTTTGAGCTTATTCGTTCCTACCTACTCTACCTAATTTAGTGCATAAGTCCAATTAAGTGAAATCAGACTTCCAATGAAGCCAATCAAGCAACTTTCCTAATAACTTTGTTCTCTTTTCATGCTTGATGAACATAAATGAAATAGATAATGGGAGAGGGAAATGACAAATAAACTGATATTTAAAATAAAGATGCGACCAGTCATCATCCTTACCCATCCCTTCCATGTACTCTTCTATGGGATCATAGAAAATACGGAAACCTCCAACATATTCTATCATATGCTCATGGGAAAGATGTCTAAAACTCCCTTCCTTTGGTGATTTGTCAAGATGATACTTGGAATTTTGTAGAAGAGGGCCCACTGAATCTGTCTTCAATGAAGCATCCATCTTTTCACTCAAACTTTCTACAACAAGAGCTTCACTTTCTTCATGTGCATCAGGGGGGAGGTCCTCCTTTTCTTCAACGGAACCAAGTAGACACATTCCTCCTTTATGGGGTGATATTCCTGAAGGAATAATATTAAAAAATGTATTTATTTGAGGGTTGTTGCATCCTTCTTCGTGACTCAACACCTTATCACAAATTCCAAACGTATCAGTAGTCGGAGCGGGATTGCATGATTGTTTCTTGTTATCATTTTCTCTTCCGTACAGGTTTCTGGACTACGCCATCTCCACTTCCTTCTATTTTTTCTTAGAGGCTTTAATCATGTGTCGTATTAATTCAAAAGAGGAATAACACATGGGTAGGCTATCACATCTAGCACCTTTATCACCTTTTTCTGCTTTAACCTTCTGACTTCGCATCGCAGCTTGATTTTCTCCATCAGCAGGCCTTGGTTGTATAGCCATCTCTTTAGGTATAGCCCATAGGCACTCCTCCTCATTTTCATCATACATAAGCACATTGAAATCCTTCTTAAAATCGTCCTTTATGGATCTGGGGCTGAGCAGATTGCAATCTTCAGAAAACAGGCCTACAGAACCATATGATCTTATATCGGGATGATCATCTTTCTGTATACCAAGGGAAATATTTAGTTGAACAAGCACTTTCCCATTCTGCTTGTAGGGCCCAACCAATTTTAATGTATCTTTTATTTCACCATCGTTGTCCTGACCTAAAAATTTTTTGGACATCTTAAGGTTTTACTCAACCTCAAAACAGTTAGTAAACATATGGTGTAGGTTAGTTGATTTTCTTTCTAAAAGAAGCAAGGACAGCTCAAGAGGAAAGATGGCTGTATAATAGATCTTAGCAACGTTCTCAAAAGGTTTGACTTCCTTAGGCATGTTATAATAAAAGCTTGCAAATATTCTGTTAAAAATAGATATGGCCTCACCCTCATGTGTCTTCAGGGAATAAAATTCTAAAATTATTTGGTCCAGTGGCCTTCTCGTACCCCAAAACATTAAAAAGGTGCAAGAAAACTCTTCCCAAGTATTGATGAACTTAGGCTGCAAGTATTTGAACCATTCTTTACCATCTCCTTGCAAAGACTGGGAAAAAGCCCTCATGTAGAAATCATCATGTTCTATTTCAAAAAGGTCAGAGAAATGTTGAAAGGCTTGTAAATGTTTCTCAACAGTGAAGTCTTTGGATTCTACATCAAATTTGCGGAGGTACTTGTAATGTTTCGCAGGAAAATCATGGAGTATAGGAGGAAATTGTAGTGGTTTGTAGTGGCTTGGAAAACTGGGAGAGACTAGGTTAGGTGCAATAGCTATGCTATTGATTGAGGTTTCATGAAGTTCACAGGGGTGATCTTTAATGTCGTGAGCCCCGGGAGAAAAATCTGGGTCAAAAACAAATGTACAAGATGACGCAATGCTTTCAGTTTGCAAAGAAGGACAAAGAAGAATATATTCATAGTTCTACTCCAAATTAATTGAACCATACAAGGTTGTTTTGATTAATCTAGGAAAGGATAAGAACCAACTTATAAGACAAGACAAGGAATCTTGGAAGAAATGTAGACTCGAGTATCTTAACCTTTCACCATGCATTTTCGAGCCTTACAAGGGGTCCATTTTTCCCGACGAATCCTGCCAGTTTTTTCTGACCATTTTATTTTTGGATTGTACCACCAGCAGAGTCGCTGAAGTATGAACCCTTCAAAACTGGAGTCACCAGGTGAAAAGTGATCAACCCTCTTGATGTCTGATCATTGTTCAGCATCAATAAACAGATCTAAAACCATGTTGTTCTTCCTAGGGATGATATTCAACCTCGTCCTTGATAGCGATGCCAGTTTGTTAGCACCAGGATCGTACCCATAGGTAAGGAGGAAAAAAGGGATCTCTCTTGGGAAACAATAGAACCGCTTTATACTGTGCCTCTGGCCCTGTGCAGTCCGAGAGGGATATCTCGCTTGTTTTCAAGTTTACTTCACGTATGATATTCGATCAAGAGCGGTCAGGTGACCAAACTCCTGAATGGAACGAAGTGCGTTAATGTGAGATGTAGGTGGGACTATCAAGGTGGGGACCATTGGCAATGGAGTCGAAGGTCCGAGTAAGGTACATTTGTAGGAAGTAAAGAATGGCGTGGATTTACAAACAGAGGCAAGGTAGCCATCGATCTTGCAATTAGGAGATATTTAGCTTGTGATTAGTAGATGAGAGGGAACAGTCCATCATGTAGAGCACCAACAAGATGAATTATACATAACTTTAGAAGAAAATTTAACGAATGACTGAAACAATAGGTAGAGCATAGCATATATGAATTCCAAACTGTTATACACTTAGTTCAGGTATGAAAGAAATTAACAAACTGGAATGAAAACAGGATGATCATTTCACATAAAGAAAATACATATTGAAGGAAGCAACGACATATGAATCTCTATCTTGAAAAACAATCCTTCCTCTGCAATTTTATTCATAAAATGGATATCAGATCTTATTTACAATGGAAAGCCTCATGCCTTGAAGGTTTCCCAACCCACCAACTAACTCTTTTCTCCCCCTATCAAGAGTGCATTTATACTACTTCAGTGCTGAGATTACTCTCTGAAACAAACCTAAAAACTGTTTCCAGTCACAATCATGCATTAACAGTCTAGAGAGTGGAACTATTGCCATGATTTACAAATATGACTAAACATTATGGAGCTGTAACACATGGTAATGCCCAAGTGATAGCTTGATGTGCTCGGCTACTGTATGGATTCTGAGTATGACGCCCTTTTGATTTGCTCTTAGGTGAGTCACCATCTACTGGGTTTTGGACCTTTTATCCGGCCTGATGAGTCAACATAATGCTCTTTTTCTGTCTGAAGTGTGTGTTTTTTCCATGTTCAAATGCGACTTTCTGCATGGGCACACACTCGCAGGGAAGTTTGTAACTTTTCCCTACTCAACCTCATCCACAACCTCCTTCTTCTTCTGGTAACACTGTTGGGCATGGGGTCTGGAAGAAGGGCCATATTGCTCCTAGCTGAGGAAATCCTTTTCGGTGGCTTCTCATTCTTGTACTCCTCACCCCCAGTGAGGTGGGATCTCCCACAGGAAGTAAGGTGTCGCGTGCCTCCACCATCCCCATCGCCCTTGGCAAGTGGAATTCACAAACTAGACTATGCAGGTATTAGACCTCTGATGCTCCCATCCAAACAAATGCTCCTACAGAGAGTAGTCCAGGACTGTCTCCTTCTATGGAGGATTTGGGGACAGTGATGGTATCAGGGGTCCCTAAAAAAATGCCAACAAGGAGTGAGTTTCTAGGGAATGCGTCGCTAGATGTGCGAGTATCTGAAGATGGGTGTATCTCTCAAAATTCTTCATGTTTGGGCCCCGATGACTGGTGTCATCTTTGGCAAGGAACACCAAGGTGATGGATGAGTGGGGAAATTTTCTCACCAATCATTAGCACACCCAGACGAACAAGATTTTTGAACCACATTTCTATCGCTAAACCCTTTGAACTTATATGGACTTGCGACAACAAAAACTTGGGCTCTAGAAATATGTTAGCTCAGCCCCAGCATTTCAAAGGCTGTATATATAAGGTTTTGAGACTGACCTGTGCAACGACCGGTCAACATTCCTGCAGATTCTATCATCGAGTGTTTTTTGGTATTAGCATGTGTGAGGGTGTGAGCAAAGTGATCCTTTACCTACTGGGGATCTAGTCATGTCGCTTCATCGACTATGGCACCTTATCGTTTCCTGCGGGAAGTATTTTTGGATGCCACCTTCTACAGTTGATCCATGCTGCAAAGCTCATGAAGTGGATGCTCCCATGCTTCCTTGCTCTTGTGATGTAGGAAATGGAATGCTCTCCCCCTTCATGCTAGCCTCGCCCCGTGTGAGTAGCGAGTTCATCGGTTAGTTTCCTTACTTCCGTAGACCAACTCACACAAAAGCCGTCTATCTTTATGCAATATGATTCTGCCACAGGGATGATTTCACCTGTACACATTCTACGAATGGCATCGGGGAATCGACCAATCTGCTAGGAGGTGGATTACGCGTATGAATGACCCTTCCATTGTCATCTCCATAATGGATGCGACACCTGCAGCCTTGAGGCCTCCTCGTCCTTTCCATTTGGGGGAACCTTTCACATCCACTATCCATGTTTCTTTACTTATGTCGCCAATTTCTCCTTTCTTGATACAACAGGAAGCTTTAGATCGTGGCGTGTTCTTACCTGTCGATCACGATCGACCTCTCCATGCAATCATCGATCCGAGTGGGTCCTACCACCTCTTTGTGAATCAGGACCATGACGTTGTCTCAGCTTGTTCGGATCACAAAAAGAAACTCGACCATAGATCTATTCTTTTCTTAGTCATGATCATTGATATTCACACTCGGTAGGACTTTTTGTGATTTGAAATCGCGACTTTTATCTGTAGAAGTATGGTTTGCGAAATCGGCTGGGACCTTAGATCTGCTTCTCATCTCATCTCCACCATCAAATGCTTCCAACCTTTAACGGTTTTGTGATTTGGGAAATCTCCTTCCATCGAGCAAGTTTGGTCAGCGAAACGTTTTTAAGCCATCAATCGGGCTTCACCTTGATCTCGGCCTTTCATTTGTTTGTCCATTTTAACGGACTCTCCAAAATCCAAACTTTGATCATTCTCTCGTGTCATAGGCCACAACCATGGTCTATCATCGGTCTTCTTCCTTGTGATCCTGGATTTCTTTGCTATGACGCTTATCTCTATCGTCCATGATGCTGCAAGCCTTCACCTTTGGAAGAGTCTACCACTGTAGATTGACCTCTCTTCATTATTTAATAGTATTAAAACATGGAAAATCTGCCTCTGATAACCTGAACGGTGTTCACATAATGTTCAAATGAGTAGAACCCTCCTCAAACTCTATCAGGCCCATAAATTGACTGTTGCAAATGGAGTGTTAACACCTTCAATGATGAAATGCTAGAAGGACGTAATGAGAAATACCATTCATGTGCATCACCGTCCAATGAATACATGAACATATTCATGTTGTAGATCTAGTAGATTCATGCACTCATAAAACTTATTGAGGTGATCAACATGAATGCCTTCTTTCCTTTCTCATAAGATAGGTAGAAAATATCCCCATCCTGTCATAATTGGTACTAGATGTGGGAAACCAGGAACTGAAACAAAGTCAAGAGGTTCAAACCTCCCAGCCACAATGGCCTTCATTTGATTATTTGATGTAATATTGGATCTTCAATTAGTAGAATTGCCTCTAGATTCTTTGGAGTTGCCTCGTGAAGGAATATGTAGTCTTATAAATGTCCACTCCTTGTGTGCTCCTTGTTCACCTTTAGAATATGATCTAATAAATATCAAACCTTGGGGAAGATAACTTCATTTCTTCATCCTTGACAACGACGCCAGAATATGTTATCACTAAGGTTGGACCTAGACTACTAAGGTTCAAGCTTAGAGAAATATTAATGATAAATAAAATATGATTGAGAATAAAGTTTATAACAGTGAAGGTAGGTAATCAAATAGCATGGAGATCAATGAAAATATAAATCATTAAACTACAAAACATATAAGTAAGTGTAAAATCCAATAATAGAGAATACCACGAGCATGAATTCATAAAAAAGACAAGTAATGTTTTGTAGTAGAGATTTGAGGATTACATAAGAATTATAGTAATTCTAGTACAGATATATTAGACTATACACAGAAAAAAAATTATAAACAACATGCAATCAATTATTAAATAAAACTTGGCTCACTGATTATGATCATTTCAAAGCAGTAATCATGTATTAAAGATACAAAGTAAATACATACCCGCAATCCATTATTCAAGTTTGATCTTCATATTTGATTCCAACCCCTTCTCCCTTCTCAAAGGAAGAGCTCTCCTAGTACATTTAAAAACAATCAAATATATAACAAATTGCATCTTCTAGACTATTCAACATGTTACAAGATTTTGGAACCCAAATCTAACAATATGCTAAAAATAGGAACAAAAATATTGAATTAACCACAAGAAAACTGCAATTACTTGATCTTCAAAAGCTCGAAATAATATTTAATGCTAATCCTCTGCTTTAGAATTTTCAAATGCTTTGGATATTTCCCACTAAATATATTCAAATCTGGAAAAATCTGGTGTCTACCGATTTGTTAATCGAATGCTCAAATGTTGTTCGAAGATAGTGATAAAAATCCCTTGAAATATTGAAATGATGTTTAATTTATGTTAATCCAATCCACTTTGAAATTTTGTTGTTGACCCAAGATTTATCACAATTAGTTTGCTTGAAAATGTTATTCATTGAAATGGCGATCTTCTTCTCCAAACTCTGCGAGAGTATCTCTTTTCTGTGGAACTGAAACCATATCTTCTTTCTAACATTCAGTCTATGGATTTGATATATGCATGGACTCATTGGATGAGCTATATATGACACGTTAAAATAAAACATACACATGGGCATTCCTTTTTACACTTGCTGGTGTTGACCCGTGGATTCTCTTGGCCTACTTTTTGTGTTAGCTTCAATACTTGGAGTCTCTGATACATGCTTAGACTTTGAGATAAGATAAGGTATGAGCTTAGAAATATGGTGTGACCCTTAATAGGAAGATAAGACAAAATCCCTTTTTTATATCAAAACTATCCTATGATGTTTATAGTTACGTGACATGAAAAAAGGATTATGTGAAGAAAATCAAAAATAAAATAATGTAAAGTTAAGACAAAACTAAAAGTATTATAAAATGTTTAAAATAATTAATTAATTCTTTCATTTTGGATTGTTAGGGAAAAATTTAACAAAAGGTAAGAAACATGGGATTATAAGGTTTAATATTAAATCAATACAAAAAAATATGAAATGGAAAGGACATGAGTTGAATAAAAATTCAACATATCTGAAATGAAGCATTTACCAAAGCTTGATGATGAATAAGGAAAAAACTTGGAGGCTTGGACAAAACATTGGCAGCTAAAATCAGGGTCCATTTTTATATGCATACTTCAGGAATCTTAAGATTTTATGGAGGTAGATTCTTATGACAACAGATACTACAACAAATAATTTAGAAGATGAATGCTCGAGAACATACAAAATATGATTTAGTATTTACATAATGAGACTGCATAAGATGATCTAGATGAGATCGAGGATGAATATGTATGATGATGTTCCAAAAATTCCTATGACATATAGATATTCATTTGTAAGTTGCACAGTTATTGTAGCAGTTGCTAGTGGGGTTGAATACCTTCCTAGTTAAGAGGGAGTCTTAAAGTATTGTAACTTCAGAAGATATTCAAAGATGTACTGAATATGTTCCTCCTTTGGGAGAGGATTTTGGTTTTGTAAGAGTCATCGAAATAGTCAATGTAAACCTCTGAAATTAGTTCGGGTAAATAATACCCAAGTGACAATATAATAAATGTTATCTTTTGTGTCTTGCTAGACAAGGAGGCCCTATTAGGTTAGAGGTCAAGTCAACTGAATAATATAAATAGGGAGGTTCTCCCCTTCACTTTTACTAACTCACTCAATATGTTTTTCAAGAGAAAGAAAGATTAGGGTGCTAGAAAGAAGAGAGAAGAATTTTTTTGGGTTTTACACTTCTCTAGTTGAGTTCTATATTGGGAAGTTTTGTGGGGTTTTGTCCTTTGTGGTTTCCCTGAGGAAAATATTTATGTTCTTGTGTTATTATGTTTTTGTGCTTATTATTCTTTTAATGATATTACAAGTGAGAATTTTTTTTAATATATCATCTAAGCAAATTAAGAAAAATTAACAACATATGAATTTAATCTAGACTAACAATTGATATTAATTTAAAATTGACTCATACAATATAGTTTTCAACATTTATAGTTTTAGATTACAAGAGCAGTAAGAAAGTAGAGCTATAAAAATGTAAGAAGTTCCATAAATACATCACTTTACTGAAGATATGAGAATGGGTGATGAAGAGAAAAAATCAAATGGTCATCAGCATGAGATAGGAGCGATGGAAGTGTTTAGGACTTTTAAAGATATCTAGGATGGAAATGGAAAAGTATTTCAGTGTATGGAATAAAAAATCAAATAAATCAACAAATGATATAGAACTTGATGAGGTTATAGAATTAGGTGAACCAAGTATTTTCAGTGGTAATAAAAGAAGGTGAAGAGTCATTGAATAAGGAAATTATTGATAGGTGCCAATTTTCCAAAGGTAAGAATGAAAGTACAGGGAAGGTGCATTCCATATATCATTCTATGGAAAGTCATCAAGGGAATGGGGAACATTAAATTAAGCATGATGTCGATATTAGAAGACCCCAACATGGTGTCTATCTTAGAAGACCCTGGAAGAGAAAGCATGCTAGAAGTTAGGATGAACTTAGGAAACTTAAACACCCTAGCTTTAATGGATAAAACATCAGGGATTGTAGATATCTTTCCTCTACAAATGAAGAATTTATGATTGCATTAGTATTTAGATAATTAATAAGCCCTATTTGGAATCTTTGAACTTTCAAGAAAAACCTTAGAGGTGGTGGAAGCAACTCAAGAAAGTAGAAAATTTGGATGAGAGGTAAATTTAATGGAGGATATTCGAAAGGAATTTGATGCAGGAATACCTATCATAACAGTACTATGATAAGAAGATGTTGGAATTTTTTTAATCATATTAAGAATCATGGAAAAGGAGGAGTATGAGAAAATATTTTTGGATTGCTAAGTTATCTGGACTTTGGTTGGGATTAAAAGGTTAATATCCATGATTTCTCGGTTGTTTACCAACATTATATAACGATTGAATTACTTATGATGATCCCCAAACATTGAAGGAATGCATACATAAGGAAAAATGATTGAATTAATAGGGGAAAAGAAGGAAATATTTGCATAAAAACTATAAAGGTAAATTGAAGGATAAGAAGTATTAGAGGAAAAATGTATTCATGTCATTTGACAATAATCAAGTTAAATATAATTATTTCAACTAGCCTTCTCGAAAACATGAATCCAGGGAAAATGAACCTTTAGGACAAAAGAAACTAGCACAAGTAAAATATTCGAAACTTGGAGGTGAAAGAAATGATTGAAATAGAAGGTAAAGGAAATAATATTCCTATTTTAATTTTGATTGATTCTAGAGCTTCATATAGTTATGTAAATGCTAATCTAGTTGAAAAATTAAATAAAAAATCACTAAGCTTCCTAACCACATAATGGTATAGATAGTTGCATGAATGAAAAGGTAAATCAAGTCAATGGTTAAGGAATGAAAATTTTTAATGAATGGATTGAAAACCAAGTCTTATTTAGACGTGATTCCTCTAGGGTCACACCACAGAATTCTGGACTACCAGAATAAAACCATTAATTATGAGGAAGAGGAGGGTAACATTGTTCAAATCTATGCTATTGTGAGACCATATTTCATAAGACATATCTCGATTATGAACATGAATAAGTATATGAGGAAGGGTTTCTAGATATATGACATCCATGATAACGAATTACTAGCATATCCCGATACATGCAAAAAGTAATTTTTAGTAATTAGAGAGTTTGCAGATGTGTTTCAGGAGATACCTAGGTTACCTCCAAAGTGTGACATTGACTTTGCGATTGAATTGGTGCTGGGAGAGGTACCATTGTATAAACCCCCTTACAAGATGAGAACCTCACACCTAACAGAACTATAGATGCAATTTGAAGAATTGTTGGAAAAAGGATTACATAAATCCTAGCATTTCTCCCTTGGGAGGTATAACACTTTTTGTAAGGAATAAAGACACAAAATTGAGGTTATGTGTGGCCTACCAACAATTACACAAATCCACCTTAAAGAAAACATACCCATTTCCAATAATAGATTACCTTGTTTTATAAACTGAGTGGGGAAAGAGTTTTTTTCAAGCTTGATTTGAGTTCAGCGTATCACAAGGTATGCATCAAGGATGGAGACATCACTAAGAATTCCTTCACGACTAGATGTGGACATTATGAGTATAAACTAGTTCCCTTTGGGTTAACAAATGCCCCAACTACTTTTATGTGGTTAATGAATGGTTTGTTCAAGGACTTTTTGGATAAATTCATCACTATCTTCTTGGATTATATATTGGTGTATTCCAAATCTAAAGAAGAGAATGAACACCATCTCATAATTACCGTACATATACTGAGAGGAAATCGGTTGTATTCTAAGCTTAACAAGTGTTCCTTTTACCAAAAGAATATCTTTTATTTAGGTCACATCATTTACGAGGTAGGTGTAATAGTGGACCCTACTATGATAAAATCTATTCAAGAAAGGAATACTCCTATAAATGTGACAAAGATCAAATCATCTATGGGACTAACAGGTTATTATAGAAGCTTCGTAGAAGATTTCCCCTGGATTGAAAATATAATTACATCCTTACAGAAAAAGGGTTTGAAGTTCATATGGAACTAGAAGTGTGAGGATATTTTTAGACTTTTAAAGGATTGTTTTAGTTGTGCTCCAATATTAAAAATTATATCCAACTAAGGAGTATGTAGTGTGTACGTATGCATCGTTATAAGGACAAGGTGGAGGATTAATGAAAGATGAGAATGCGATTTTCTACTAGTCACAAAATTTAAAATAGCATGGAATGAACTATGATAATGATGATTTAGATTTATATTGCATGTTTCATGCACACCGGATGTAGAGCCATTATCCCTTTTGGAGCATATTTGAATTAACGATGGATCGTCACTTCCTTGAGTATTTATTTGAAAAAAATCAATTGGATGCAAGGTAAGCGAGGTGGGTAGGATTCTTATGTGAGTTAAAATTTGATATTAAATACATTAATGATAAAGATATCAAAGTATTTTATGCACTCAAAAAATAAAGGCAAATAATGCAAGTTTCATTTATTAGTGAAAGGAAATTAGACCTAAAAATAAGGTTGCATGAAGATTTGAAGGTAGATAACCCTTTTCTATATGTTGCAACAACATTGCAATAATACAAGAGACCTTTAAATTTTTCCAAGTATGCATTGAATTAAGATGAAATTATTCGATTCGATGGAAGAATTTTTGAACAAGCTAAAAGTGACTTGAAGAAAACAATTATTAGGATTATTATTAATCCTTCATTTCACCACATAGTCTATGTTTTCATTTTCCTAGCTTAGAAGGTCTTCGTCACTCCCACATTGCATGGGGGACACACTAGGGCCATCTTCCATTTACTGCATCTATTTTCAAGAGTTTAGGTGCCCCATGGACCAATCCCTATAATTTAGGAAACACACTTTGACTACTTCCAACAATCTCTAGCAGTTGAATCTAGTAGGTATTCAGTTAAGTCCAGTTATGCTTTGATTCCCATCAGTTAGATCACTCTTAGTCATCTTAGCTCCACTTTCCAAGATTGAATGGAAGTAGGGCGCAATTCCTCCCCTATGCTCATCAGTTAAATGGTTGTGAATTGTTTTAGTGATCCATAGTTGCATTAGTGAGTTCCAGTGCTCCTTTTCCCACACTAAGTTAGATCCAAAGTCAGTCCAGATTGGTAGATTCAAATCATATCTTATGTATTCGAATTATCATATATGTATTACCATAGTATTACTTAATATACATTTATTGATGGATTACAATTAATTATTTCAATTATTGGTCTCAAGAGTGTTTCTTTTACTTGAATGAATTATTGATCTGAGTTTATCAATTACTTCTCTCTCTCCTAAATTTTTCCATTGGAATGTGTGCAGGCTGATGATCCTATGATTCGTTGAATTTGAAATGGTATCATAGTAGGTATCCATGCCTTCTTCAAACCTTAAAAACTTCCATTGATGTACGAGAAGCAATTGGGTTACACAAAAATCATTAAAGTACTACCTTGGTCCCTCTAGATTTTATCCAAAGAAGTCTATCCAGGTGTGATGCACCCAGGGAAAGTGCACATAGTGAAGTGGAGAGTCTTTGAAGTGATTTCATTTGAATTACAGTGTTTTTGCAAGTTATATTAAGATTTCTTGAATAATTTGTTGTTCTTGAAACTATGAAATGGAGAATTCAGCAGCTCTGACACCCAAAATAATGAAACCTTTCAATTACCTTAATTGGGGGGCTCACATGCTGATGATATTATGCAACAAGGGTATGTACAGGGTCACCATAGGAATTGAATTTAAACCCCATCAATAACTTGAAAAATACAAGTATCTAAATAAGCTTTATGAATATTTTGGCTTCATGTGAATCCACATCTCCATAGATTTACTCTTTCACCTTGAGGGATTTAGAACAAAAAAAAAATGGGAAAAGCTAGAATAATTGTTTGGAAAACTAGATGAGTTGAGGGGCCATATCATGGAGAATTAGATGATATCACTACAACTGAACCACCTAGAAAATGTACAACAATTTGTCTCAAAATCCAAATCACTTTCCATGCAATGCAAGCATGGCATGATTGATAAGAAGGAAGAGAAATTGGTGCTCTCAATTTTGAGAAAACGTGTCCCATAAATATCAGTGTCTGCATCTACCTTTCACTTTGGGAGACTTCATACTCATAATTGGTCAATTCCATCCCTTGATGCATTCACACAGTCTCTAATACAAGAAATATACAAGTTGATACATATGGGGTATTTCAAAGCCTCTCTAGATCAAGCTCTCTTTGCTAGTGAGACAAGGAATGCACAATCAAGGAGGAATCATAAAGGAAAAGAAAAGAGGAACACTCAATTCAAACATAAGGAAGAGTTTGATCCATCTATTGAAGCCTCGGGCTTTAGGAAAGACAAACATAATATGTATGACAATGGAAAGTTACCCTACTAGAAGAAAGGATGTAGAAATTCTAAATCCTTGATGGCATAAGGAATTTCACAAACAGGCTAAGGATCGAGGCACACAATTAACCTCACAAAGAATTGTAGAGAATTAGCATAAGGAGAGAAGAAGAAGAATTAATTAACACACATTACTGAATGATCAATAAATTATAATTAATATTATTACATAGGTAATATATTCTTATAAAAGAAAAATAGAGTTGCTAGAAGACAACTCATGTTAGCTCATAAAGGAGGCTTACTAATTATGATAAACCCCATAGTTGTCTAAAGCACTTTCCCAATCTATCAAGAACCTCATGAATTAGAAATAGTATGTGTGAGTGATGATGAGTGAAGGAAATAATTGGTAATCCTAGAATATGGAGAGAAAATAATGGAGTATGGGTTGGCAACAAAAGTTGCAAGTTTCCTTGTTGACTAGCTTTACCTTATCTGCAGAAAAGCAAGATAAAGCAGAAAAAGCATAATAAAGTAGAATTTGTTGTAAAGCGCAGTTACGAATTTTGGATTTGGATGGCCATAAAGTGGTCAAGATCAACCGAGAATTATAAATAAATCATTCTTAAGATATAGATGGAAAGTGTTGGCTCTAAGGTGCAAGTGGATGCCAACTATCTAAGCTAGTGGGTAGTAAATTAATCAAATAATGATTAATTATTTTATTAGTGAGTTTAGTATATTCCAACAAAGGAAACCATACATAGAAATTTTGTATGAGTAAGACAATAAATCACATGATAAAAATCCTTGAGAAATAAAATATTGACCTCTCTGAAGGGGCATGGAAGGCTGACCCTTGAGACAAAACTTAATATCATGATGAGAAATGCCATGTACTAAAGGTTAGTTCTTCAAAATCACATTCCTTCCTCATTGATTAAAGATCCTCCAATCATATGGTTTCATCCAGAGAATCATTCTCTTCATTACAACTTACTAATGGTTCGAGTATTCACATGGGTGATGACACTCAAATTCCAGGTGAAGGAAAACGTTCAATCAAGTTAAATGATAGAGTGCTCAAAATGTGTTATATGCTCCTCGGTAGTTGTAAATTTGTTATGTGTATGCCAAATGAATCATACAGGTTCACTAAAGAGAGTTGTATTTGGTCTTGAATCAGTGGATATCTTAGATATATCAACAAGGAAACTTATAATTAAATGTGTTGCAAACCATGCCACCAAGGCATATGAATTCTCACACTTTCTGCCATACTCAAATATAATGAAAACTAAAACACTATTTGAAAGGGAAGGTAAAACCATTCTTCCTAAACCTTTTACATATGATAATGTTCCCATTATTGTTTCATATTTAGAAACTGAAGAAAAGGAAAAAGTTAAATGAGTTTATGAAATTGAATATGAATTCCACAATGGTCCAGATCTAAATCCAAACCCCAGTCTTAATCCTAGGCCTAAGTGGGGTCAAAATGTTATTAAGGTAGTTGGGAACATGACTAGAGAGTCATCTAAAATCAGGAGAAAAATATTCGAGTTTAAAAAGTAGAGGCTTGCACTATGTCAAGAAAATTCACTTCTTCGAGAGAGGTGCCACAAGCTTCTGGACATATGTTTGATCAACAATTCTTCTCACTGAAGAAAAACTTGGATCATGCCACCACTAGTACAAAATGAGGAATTAGTTATTATGTGACTAAAACTTCTAGTCATCACAAGTTTTTCAAGTGATTTAGTACTAAATATGAGCAATTTTGATTGACCCAACTATAACGACTAAAATTAATAACTAATTTAGTCAAGAGTTAACAAATATGAATAGATAATAAGTGACATAGTTAAAAATGACTAACATAAATGACTAATTTAGTCACAAAATAAAAAATTACTAT
This sequence comes from Pseudotsuga menziesii, assembly GCA_001517045.1. Taxonomy (NCBI): domain Eukaryota; kingdom Viridiplantae; phylum Streptophyta; class Pinopsida; order Pinales; family Pinaceae; genus Pseudotsuga; species Pseudotsuga menziesii. The sequence continues at coordinate 968 of LPNX010595070.1, read as the reverse complement.
CTAGAAGAACATGAATTAGTCATTTTTAATTGTGTCATAGAAAATTGCAATTATGACAATGAAGTGTTACAATTTAGTAAATTTTGTAAATTGTCTACCTTCTGTTAGTAATACTGCTGCCATGCACCTCGATCTTCAGAGATATAGCAAAGCAATTGCACAAATTTGATACTGACCATCTTTATCCATATTTCACCATTGAAGCAAACTGTTAAGCATGCGAAGGGAAAGTTAGGTTCCTACAATTACAAATTAGATTATACTAGAACATACCTAGAAGCATCATATCTAGTTGTTGATCCTTCAATGTAAGACTCCCAAGACCTATACTGAGGTTTTTTTCTAACTTTAATATAACTATCATGATTTGTGACCATTGAACTAGTTTCACGAGTCAGTGTAGCTTCACGAGGCTCAGTTCCTTTAAATGTTATAGCAGTTGATCCAATAATAATTGAACCGATGGAAGCACCAAGAACAATATTTTAACCAATCAAAGACTCAATTATAATTAAACTCAGGTGCTGAACTAGAGTTATGAAATTTAGTGGTTAGGGAATTTCAAGGCTTGGGGGGTTAGCTAGGGTTAGGGGTTACATTTAGGTGGATTATAGGCTTAGGGTATAGGGGGTTAGGGTTTAAGGGATTTAGGGATAGTTATGGTCATCCACCCTTTTTCTCCCCATTTGTCTTTTTTCATTTTGGATAAGATGTGTGGAGGGAATAGGGAAAATGAACAAGCATTGTATTTAGAGACCCCTAGTATTATTAATTTCCTTTGCACACTTTGGGATTGATTTTATGTTATTATGTGATGTAATTATTATGCTTTATAGATAATATATGTCAAAGATTTTATGTTTAAAGGAAGTGTGACCCAATTTTTGTTGAACTAATGGAGTTATTTTTATTAGATAGGACACATAATTTTAGTTAGGTTGATAGTAGCTTATATACGAGGAATATAT
>LPNX010595054.1:51877-67838 GCA_001517045.1 Pseudotsuga menziesii | reverse complement strand
GGATGGGTGCGAGGAGGAGGAGGAGGGAGGAGGAGGAGAAGGAAAAGGAGGGAGGGAGAGGGGGGAGTGGGGGATGGGAAGGCAGAGGAAGGGAAGGGACAAAGAGTGTATAGAGAGGAAGGATGAGCTTAAGTTACTTCTTTTTACAAATTTCATTATTTTCATGAAATTGGCATGTAAAGTCTTCTCCATTCCTTTTTAATTCCTTTATCATAATTATTTGATGAGTTGTATTCTGTTGTAGATTTTAACTGAATATTGAGTTGATTGATATCATTTAATTTACTATTGGTCATCTGAATTAGATCTTGAATTACTTCTACCACATTTATGGTTTTGGCTCTAATATCCACTATGCTTTAATTTCTTTCTTCATATTCATTCTTTTGATCATGTAATTTTTGCTCCTCTTCATTGTTGCTTGAACCTTGTACTACATCTTTGGTGAAGCTCTCATTTTGTTCTTTTCCTTTTCAGAACTTCTTCATCTGAGTAGAGGTCCTTTAGTTTGTCCCAAAACTCTTTATCTTAGACACATTGTCCTATTCTTTCTTTAACAAGATCAGGTAATCCATCTAGTATTTCCCTAGCTTTTGAGTTGTATCTTATAGCTTATTTTTGAGTTGTTAACTTCACTTTATTTGGAGGGACATAACCATTTACAATTGAATTCCATATACCACACTCAACTAATTTTAAGTGCCACTTCATCTTTATACTCCATATACCATACTTGGTCTCAACAAACATGGGTGTGCCACTTGTGAAGAGTTGCATATTTTGTCATTTGTGTGTTCTTAGAATCCCCTTCAAGTTGGTTAGACTTGCATGAAGTATTGGCTCATATACCAATTGTTGAACATGCTAGATACACTCAAAGGGGAGGGTGGTGAATCAATGTCTCACTCCTTAATTTCATTTTCTTTCAACAATAATTTAATCAAACTTGTTCATGCATTCATCAACATATATAAACATTCATTAACTAATATATGCATGTAACCATCAATGAGATCTCATTAACAATGAGTACACAAGTAGACACATGATGTATATCTAAGTTCAACAATGAAATAGTCACAATATTTTATATGAACATGAGGTTTAATAACATAGTAGTCAACTCCAACTCAAATTTCAAAATTAATTGCAATCTAACACAATTATCAACTTTACTTGGATATTCCAATGAAGATGTATTCTTGACTCTCACTCTCTTTTATCTCTCCTCCAACTAATATTATTACTTGTCATTGTCACTCACTCCTCTCACTGTCTTTGTATTGTTACTGTCATTTATTATAAGTTAAAATGAAGTTGCCTCAGGGTTATTTCATTACATTTCAAGTCTATTCCTTAGCACCTTTCAATATTGCCTCAAATTTGTTTTACAAGTATGTGTATATTCAAGTGTATACAATTTCTGTCAAATTATGTCATGAATTTGTCCTCAACTATTGATATCTTCACTCTGGTTCACTACTAGTTCATTGCTGCTAAAAATTTGATTGTTCATTGCTACAATAATATCTCCTTCTCTTTCTATGTTGCAGTTCCATCCCTTCCTCTCTTGTATTACGTTCACAAATAGTTTAAACTATACTTCAATATGATCTTAAATTTTGTAGACAAGGTATTACATATTAGGTCAATGTTCTTAGAAATTAGACCCTAAAAACAATCATGATTGGTCTTCATTTCACAACCCTTGAAATTTTTTCCTTGGCCTGCTTAAATAATTGATCCTCGGCCTCCATTTACATTTAATACATACATCCTAAATACCTCCAAAATGACACTACATTCACTTTTATCTATACAAACTTTTTTACTTAACAATTTATTCGGCCAACTTGTCACCAATGTAACTAGGATGACTTGTCACCAATTTATTGGATCATGTTGTAACCAATTAATTACTTAATTAAAAATGATAGGAAATTTGTGGTAAGAATTTTGTAATTCTCAACAAGTTTCGAACCTGTTAAGTAGGTTCATCCTTGGGAGACCAAGAATCTGACTCTTATTTTTCACTGGATGTGAGGAATATTTGTTAATTATTATGCACAAGGACAAAAATCTCCCATCACTCAACAGATTTATGTTTTCTAAAAAATTGTCCTAACCAAAAGAGTGTTCCCTATTTCACAAAATTTAACCATCATCTAAAACAAAGACATGAACATGCATTTCTGGAATTGAGTATGTCAATTGTTATAGGAAAAATTCAACACAGTAGGAAGGAGCTCGATGCGCTCTCCCAGAAGGCATACAAGTTGTACATGATGTTAGCGAAGGTATTATGCATATATTTTTGGGTCAACGTGGAGGCTGCGATTGTGCTGAAGGAAAAAAAATCGATGGAAAATTACACCAGAAAACAATCAGTGAAATTTGATAATCTCAAAATAAAACAAAAACCCAAGACTGAAAACCCAAAAACTATGTTATCAACCTATCTAACGTAGAACTAGATAAGAGAACCAACAATTTATTGTAGATAGGATTGAACTTCTCCCTTTGTCTCGGAAGAATTCCTCATGAAGACATCATCTGTGCTATAGAGGACACCATTAAAGGGTTTACCAAAAGATAGGGTGGAAGACATATGACAAGAATGCACCATAGTATTAAGAAATGACCTATGAAGAGAAACATAACTAAATATGAATACATGGTGTTGAAAATTATTAATGATTGGAAAGATGTTATGGTCCTCAAAGAAGACAAAGGGAATGCCATAGTTATCCTCAAAACTGAAGATTATCAAAGGAAGATGATTAAACATTTGGAGAGTGGATGCTATAGGAAAATCATTAAAGATCCACTGAAAAAGGTGGTAAGAGATGTCACCTTGGCGATCAAAATGTCTTCTTTAGATGAATTAACAAAGAAAAAATGCATTCCTAAAAATGTGATCATGCCACACATATATGGATTACCAAAGATACACAAATCAGGCATACCACTTATACCCATTGTCAACACCATATGATCACCTACGTATGATCTGGCCAAACACTTAGATAAAACCCTTAAACCCCTGGTTGGAAAATCCTTCTCATTCATCAAAGATTCCTCACAGTTGGTTGGAAGAATGAAAGATTGGAAGGTGAATGAGAATGATTTACTAACTAGTTTTGACATAGTCTCACTTTACATGAAAATTCCAATCGATGAGGTTGTTGAAGTCATCAAGAAGGTATAAAACACTAAAATGACTCACTTGGTTGAGATGTGTCTCGGGTTGACTTATTTTTTCTTTCAAGGAGAAATTTATGAGCAAACATAAGGGGTAGAAATGGGGTCACCACTATCACCAATTGTAGCAAGTATTTTCATGGAATATTTTGAAGAAAGAGCAATAAATTTATTCCCACACAAGCCAATATGGTGGCTCATATTTGTGGATGTATTTAGTAATTGGAAACACAGGGAAGATAAGATGGAGGAGTTAAAAATTCACATTAACAATCAATGTGACCGTATAAAATTCACTCTGGAGAAAGAGGAGGAAAAATCCCTTCCCTTCTTGGATGTACTCACCACAAAGAATTCTGATGGATCTCTCTCTCAATAGGTATACAGGAAGAAAACACATACAGATAGATACCTTCATGCTAACTCACACCACCATCCATCCCATAATATTGCAATAATTAATACCTTAGCCACACGTGCATGGAGAGTCTTAGATACATATCCTAAAACAAAGAGTCAAAACACCTTAGGATGTCCCTCATGCACAATGGATATAATGGAAAGGAAATTGGTAAGGTCTTCCAGAAGGTAAAACGAAACAAAAACAAAACCAAAGAAAAAGATACAACTCTTCCTAACATCACCATTTTATATATCCATGGTACTACAAACAAATCGCTAACGGCCTAAGGAAGAAAAACATAAGAGTAGCATTTTCTCCTCCAAACTCACTAGGAACCATGCTTGACAAATCCGAATATACTATCGATCTGAAACAACATAAAGGTGTCTACAAAATACCATGCTCCTGTGGTGAGGCCTACATAAGTGAGACTGGAATATCAATCACAAATAGGTTAAAAAAACACAGTGCGGATCTACGACATGAGAGAATAAAAAACTCAGCCCTAGATGAACATTCCTACAACACAAAACATCAAATTGGCCTAGAAAACTCAAAAGTTTTAGCAATTGTCCCAAATTACTACAAAAGAAAAATTCGAGAAGCCATAGAAATTGAAAAATACAGAAGTAACTTTAATCGGGATGATGGATTAAGACTCGAAAAAGCCTCAAAACCCATCATAAAAATACTTATAAAATAATTAACACATTAACTATAACATTAAAATACTATAAATTTCATCTTCATTAAAAAAAACCTAAAACCTTTAACAATATTATTTATAAACATTAAACAACATAAATAACTCTTAAACAAATAACCATGGTTAAAATAGAACATTAACCAACCTATAATAAGAACATAAACATGGTAGTAGTGAATTCAAAATAATAATAATGAATTTAAAAAAAATAAAGAACATAAATAATAATATTATCACAATAATTTAAAAAAACAATGTCTAATAGTTTAGTAATAATAAAAACATCATAATAATTAAGTTTAAACTTTTTATAGAAATGAAAAATGACATTGCTTGCAATAATACTAAGAAACATAATTAATAATAAATTTTAATAATTATTATACAACATGCCACATATAACAATAACATAAACACAATACTAATATAAAATTTAATATTTTTATATAAAAACATAATAAAAAGTTGAAAAAAAATAATATTTTTAAATAAAAACAATTAATAAACTATTAGTAATAAATACAAACATCAATAATGAAAAATCAAATACTTAAACCAACATTTTTGAAATATCACGAGATTTAAAACCTAACTCCACAAGCCGACTTTGACCTAAATCCGTAAAAATAAGATAAATAATTAACCAATATTTATTCCTCACATCCGGTGCAAAATAAGAGTGAGACTCTTGGTCTTCTGAGGATGGACCTGCTTAACAGGTTCAAAACTTGTTGAGAATTACAAATTTCTTACGATAGTCTTCCTATCATTTTTAATTATTGAACTGTGGGTTATCAACGAATAATGAAATTAATTCCTTCTTAAATTTTGAACTCACTTGTTACCAATGTTAAAGCTTCCATGTATGCAACAAAAAAAATGCTTCAACGTCAAGGAATATATTCATGGCTTGCACTACTCCAGTTCTACTTCAGGAATTTGAGGATACCAATAACCATAGCTCAATGTTGCTTTATTGATAATAAGCTTCTACGTTGATCTAATTTTTTATTTAGAAATGCATTGGCATTCTTCCAACACTTGTCATGGATGATCCTTCTTATGCAATAATCCCTTGCCAACATTGTTGATAACAGGTTCAAAACTTGTTGAGAATTACAAAATTCTTTCCGTAGTATTCCTATCATTTTTAATTATTGAAATGTGGGTTATCAATGAATAACGAAATTAACTCCTTCTTAAATTTTGAACTCACTTGTTACGAATGTTAAAGCTTCCATGTATGCAACAAAAAAAACACTTCAATGTCAAGGAATATATTCATGGCTTGCACTACTCCAGTTCTACTTCAGGAATTTGAGGATACCAATAACCATAGCTCAATGTTGCTTTATTAATAATAAGCTTCTACGTTGATCTAAGGTTTTATTTAGAAATGCATTGGAATTCTTCCAACACTTGTCACGGATGATTCTTCTTATGCAATAATCCCTTTCCAACACTCGTTGATATCAATGACAACACCATAAGTCCAACATAGTAATACAATTTCCAACCACATTATGGCCTTACCCATGACTACGACATTAGGACGATAAGTTCTCACTTGTTTTGGTTAGTAAACTTATAACCAACATACACTCGTGGAATGATATTCTTTGATATGAATGCATTAAAAATTCTAAACATTTAGATGATATAAGGCTCATTTCCCTTCCTATTCCATACCTCACCATATGTGATGGGATAACATTCACATAAATGCATCTAATATCACATGCAAACCAAGTTATGATGATTACAATATGGTTGAAGGGATTCATACCCAATCCCATTTGAGTACTTATGTAATCAACATAAATAAACCATTACCTACATGTCTCCCATCAACATCTTTGATGTTACTTGATTAGTTTGTCTCTTACAAAGGATTATACAATCATTCCACCTACTTCTTAACCATATATTCATTGCCCCATCTTTTCTTTACAATGATTATGGTCACATGTAATAGTATTATCAACATCGTCAACCATGCTTCAACCATATTTGGTCAAACAATTATCATGAACCATAATAATTGTCATTAGTTCTCATTGCATATGTAAAACCATCCTACCTTTACCAATATACAATATCATATGGGTGAATCCATAAATATGGGTAATACTTTTGTCTAAAAATGACAATGAATTTTCTTTTTACTATTTTATTAAATTGACTCCCTCAAAACTCGTATTTGCCACATGAATTCAGAGATGCAACAAAAATAAATTGTATGGAATCATGTTGTCTTTCCATGTATATTTTTTTGAAAATGAAATAATATCATGTAATATGTCAAAATTACATTTAATGATAGACTTTTCCTTGTAAATTTTAGGAAAAGTTAACAAGTGACTTGTGTGCACATAAAATAATATATATATATATATATATATAATGCACTCGGGTGTACATATTTTTTTTTGCTTTTGAAAATTGTGTTTTGAAAGTGACTACTAACAATTTTAAGTACATTTTGTGCACACCTGTGTGCAAGTAAAATATTTTTTACTGATAAAACAAATGCCCATTTGAAGAGGAATCGTTTCTCTCGAGTGTATGCATTTTTAAAATTTTTTTGTGTTGTTCACCTTTTCTGCTATTGATTTTTCTTTGCACTACTTTGAAGTTATGGACATGGTTTTCAAGAGTAAGTTTTAAAATAAAATTAAAAGAAAAAATATCATACGAACTCCAAAGCATGCAAATTATATTTCAATGAAAAGAGGATTTGTTGTTGAATTGAATGGTATGAAGTCCGACACCTATGGTGCATCCTACGACAAAAGTTCAGGACCAGTGAAGAGGGCATACAAATTCAAATTGTAGAACAAAGGGATAAATGACTATATTTTAATCCATTGATCAAGTAAATATCTCAATAAAGGTATTTAAAACCCTTGAATGAAGTATTTAAAACCCTTGATCGAGGTTTTGTATGGATTTTCAAATACCTCAATCAAGGGTTTAACTGTGGTTTGCACAAAAGCTCGATCGAGCTCCCAAGAGTTATGACACATCAAATTTTATTAACATGAATTGTAATGCAAAAAATATTTTAATAATAGACACATTATTTGTCATAGAGAGGACATTTTATGTCATTTATGACATTACTTCAATCTACATTGATCCTTAACAAGTGCATTAGTTCGAAACAAGTGCCTTATTTAATTCCCTTAACCATGATTAATTCCTTAAGACACCAATCCTCATAGAACATGACTTCATGATGGCATCCATATCCCACATGGAGGGAAAATATATGATGTGTTATATCAACAGATTATGTTTATATTCATTTGATCTTTTACCCAACATTTTTTTACTTATCAAAATCTTAAAAATCAATAGACAATCAATTATTGAAACTATAATTATATATGATAAGTACCAATATATATATATATATATATATATATATATATATGTATATATATAACCATTCTCCCAAGAAAAAAAATCATTAATTATGTTTATAACTAGATAGGAAGACTAATCTCTGAAATGAGACAGGTCAAACTTTGTTGAGTTCTATGAGCAATGAAAATATAAAAACGAACACACTTCAAACTTAAACGTAATTTACTTGAATAGATGGAGTATATGAGAATATGTTTTACAGTCTAATATTTCTTTTAAGTGTCGTAGAATAATTATCATTTGTAATGAATATCACTAGTATCCCACATAGAATAATTCATAAATCCAAAGTTTATTGTTGCAAGTGAAAGTCCCTTATCTAGAGTTAAAATAATAATCTAGATAGTACTGTTCGAAACACCTCATTGGCAATAAATGATATTTTAAATGTTGGATTAGGTTGATACTTTGTACTTGTGTACTAATAATATCCATTGTAAATAATGTCATTATCGTGTTGGATAATTGGTAGACATCATTGGACATTTACTTTGAAACATAGAAGTAAGCCAATGAGGAAACCTAGAAGTAGAAATAACACCCTAGTGATAATGATGCAATTTGAAAATCTGTATGAATGATAAAAGTATTTATACATCGGTTCACATTGATTGGATGGGTTGAAAATATGGTTATTATACCATCTTTTTTCCAAGGGAGTCTCCTCTCAAAAGGAGAATAAATATAATGCATGAACCTAATTAACCTAAAACCAATTCATAATGTATTTTGTTTGTAATTAGTTTTCAAGCATAAGAATTGTGATCGTGGATCTTGGAAAACTCGTTGCAAGGTTGACTCTTCAAGGATGGTTCATGATGGTAATTATGTGAACGATGTGAGGAACTATTTCCCCTTTTTATTAAATTTTCTATTTTACATCTTAATTTGCACAAAGGTAATTTATTTATAGCAAAAAAAAAATACAAAATTTCAAATTCTTGTTATTATCTTGATTTCCCATGATTACTTGTATTTGGTGCAGGATATACAAAACTTCTACTGCCTAAGTTGTAAGCATAAGAAGCATTAGTACAACTTGATAAAATGGTAAGCTATTTAAAGTAACACGTTGTATTATGGACATGAGTATATTCATGTGAACATATATGATATATATTGACATGGTCTATGGAATGTCCCATGTATAGCTTCATCCTTGGGAGGTGTCAAGCTTGGCACAAATGGTCATAAATACCTATTTGACTAGGTTATTATACAACTTACAAAACTTAATGATCAACATGATGTTGTATAACTTTTGAAACCGACATTCCTTTCTCTACAGGTATGGCATATTGTACTAGTTTTCCATATTTTTCCATAATCATTGTCTTTGGAATACTTCATTGAAAATGTTATGGATATTAGGATAGTTCATACTAGTGATGGTATTATCTATAATTTTTAAATTAGAACATACACTATTTTTTCATTTTTCATACTAGTTTCCAAGCCTCTGACAAGGTAAGCAATTATCCAATTCTCACTTACTTATGATAGTTTGAGAAAATTTAAAATCAATTGAAAGTAAGCACCTATAATATATACATAAGAAATAAATTATTACATAGTGATATTGTCAGATAGAATTCATTTAAATCAAGTTCCACAAACCTATTTATGTTCAAGATCCATTTTCATTTGCAATACATAGTGGATTCTATAGATCTTATCACATCTTATCTCTTCCCCCACAATTATTAGAATGTCCTTGTATATTCATGAGAGTGTTAGAGCTCCTGTCAACCTATAACCTTCCTTGGTGATCTGCATGTCTCACTACCCACCATGCTCTCTAGCCACACCAAAGGCTCTACAACAAGAAAACACCAACACCATCAAGTCTAATTTTGTTATTTGACTAAGAATGCATCACACAAGCTCTCCAAGCAAAGAGATCCAAGTATCCTCCAAGTTTTCTTTGTCACATTACCTAGGATCTACCTCCATCTCACAAAGGGACTCAAACTTTAACACTTCAAGTATCCTCTAATTTTTTCCCTCAAAACCTTGGTTCCTTCCTTGCTTGCATAAATACAAGTACAAGAACTCAAGAAAAATGCATCTTCGAGATACAAATGATGTAATGAACTCGCAAATGTCTTACGGCAAGATGATTTTCAAAATCAAATAGGTAAGGAAATTGAGACATGGAATACTTATGATAGTTCGAGAAAGGGTAAAATAAAAGGAAATTAAGCATCAACAAGAATATCACTAATCAATTCAATGTTTAACAATAAACCATGTGCATGTAGCTATGGATGACAAATGATAAGATTGATAAGATAATTTTATCAATGTCGATTGAATCAACACAATAGTAGGTCAATAAACCCTAAGGTTGCAGCTAGGACAGAAACCCTAGTTGTGGGCATAAACCAATAGAGAAATGAGTAAGGGCTTCCCACACTCTCTTGTATATCATGTTGAGGTTTGTAAGTGACCGCAAGGATGACATTGAACCAACCAACAAACCCTAATTCCTGTAATAAAAATGGATAAAAACAATGTTAGGGTAGCACAACATTACAACCTAAGAAGTGTATTAGAGATGGTTTATGGGTGCAATACTATAGGGAGAATCCATAAACATGCTAGAGAGAAGATGCAAACCAATAACAAGAGATTTTTGGGTGCTAATAGTCTAAATCACTTGTATTCAAGATATTAGTAAGTTCACATGAGGCATGGGTCCTTACACAATTTATGCCAAATGTAAAATTGCGTCATTCTAGGATTTGGGAGGGTTTTAGTTCTAGCTATGGTACAGTTCTATATAATTCATTGAGTGAAGAACTTACTATACTTGTTTCAACAGGTACAATGCTAGAATGTAATATTTTCATTTATTATTTACAATGGAACTAGGATGAAAAAAATTTATTACATATGTTAGATTTCATCAATTTTTTCTACAAGATAAGGCAATAAATGAATTGGTGATGTTTTTTAATTCACAAGTTTGTTAGAAAAATAATGTAGTCTTTACAGTTTTGGAATATATGTTCTATCTATTATCATCATTTTTCATTGTACTAATAATATTTGTAATATGATGTAGTTATCAGGGACCCTGGTGGTCGGTCTCCTGGTTGGAAGTCTCTAGATATTCTGCTACCTGACTTAGAGGCCCTAAAGTTGGAAACACCAATATAACTTGTTCCAACCCGGGAAAAAGGATCCTCCAAATTCCATAAGGGAGGACTTCAAGCCGACGGAAATTTAGATTTGATACATATTTTGCACCCGGTTGGGTCTCTAACCCCTCCACTTGTTCAATCATTGGAATGTCCCACAACTGTCCAATATGAATCAACGGTGGATGTCAAAATTTCTGAGGTAGATTTGAATGGGATTTTGAGCACATGGGCCTTTCTTTCCTTCGTGCTATTTCAACTAATGCTATTCTCCTCGACTGTCGATCTCTTCAGGGTGTCACCCATGTTAGACACTCAGAGAGGGGGTGAATCAGTGTGAAGCCAATTTTATAACTTTTCTTAACTTGTCACAATTAACTACCAATTCATCATCACATTATTATACTAATATCATAATAAAAACATCTTTCACTTCATCATTCATGTATCATAAGCATTTGAATCATTAAGAACCATAATACAATAGAACACAACACCATATAGTTTTGTAATATTTTTGTATTAGTTTTGGTCCGGCTACAACTGTTAGGTAAAATCAGCACCTACTGATACAAAGAGCACCTACTCTACATCCAGGACCCTGCCTAGTTTTCTTAGACCCTGCTAAGAAGGGTTTGAGGTATCCTAACCTCAAAAGTAAGACAAGCTTTCTTTTACAATTAAAACTCACTGTCACATCAACTCATCAATCACATCAACATCACTTGTCTCTTCAATCTGTTCTGCTGTTGGTCAGTACTGCTGATCATCTACTCATCACTCTCATCAACACTACTGCAACATACTTTTTAATCTTCTCTTTCTTATTAAATAGATCCAGGATATGTACTGAACATATCATTGAGCATGCTCAGCATATCACTGATCATTTCAAGTTAAACATATCTCTTTAGCATTATGGGTTGTGATCCTTCAATCTTCAATCTTGTTCAATATCTAATGCTCATCCTCTTCAATGCTGATCATCCTTCACTCCTACTAATCATCCCATCAACAATTGCTCATATTGATCATCAACTCTACTGCTCAAGGTTCATTCCAATCACATCTAGTCTTCTCTTATCATCAAGTTAGGGCATTCATCTCCCTAAATTGTGCATCATCCTTATACTCCATTAATAGCTTCTGGGGTTATTATCTTCATGCTTTTCAACCTCTATGCATAGATTTGTGTATGCTTGCACTGTGTGTGTTCTGGGAAGACATTACAAAACATATCTACAAATACTCCAAACTTCAACCCAGACATATTATACCGATATTCCAAGGTCAGATGCCATCAGTGAACCAACATTCACATAAATCATGTATGCATATACATTGCACCTAAGTTGTACTTAAATTACCTTAGTCAACTTAAATCAGAGCTTAACCAGATGAAGCAACTTCCAAGCTTTCAGATGTCTTAGGCTTGATTACCTTGTACATACTATTTCAACATACTTCAAAGTTAACATACCTGGGACATGCTTCTTCAATTGTTCAAGTGTGAGTACACCTTAGATAGCTCTGCCTTGGGTGCCTTGAAATGTGTATAACCTTAAACCTTGAGTTAAGAAGACCTTCTTCAAAGGACTATCATCATTAACCTAGATGTGTGTTTACTGTGCAAGGTGAACTCAAACACTGTCATACTATGACATACAGAAACTATATATTAACTAAGACTGTTATGAACATTGTCAAACAGCCCTAAACCATGTCAGATCTTGGTCAAGACTGTCACCAATTTGGGACAGTGCAAGGATATCAGTCACCATCCAACTCTAGAACCATTCAGACTTGTATGTATATGCTAAGGAAGAATCCAAGCCAAGTACTATCACTCTCTAATAAATATTGGACAAGCCTTCCAAGTACCAACTTCTTTTTGAAAATAATTCTTCAACAACTCAGTACTCAAGCAACTAATGTTTATGAGTGGGTCTATAACTGCCAAATCTCTTGGCAATCTTATCTTTGTTCTAATTTGAGAATTCTGTCTTAGAAATTCTAGTAATCCTGAGTGATCTTCCCACTTAGCCTAGCAAATGACATGTTCCAAAGCATCAAGCAATAATGAATATACAAAACCATCATACATACCACTCAGAATTTTTCCAAACCTTTTCTCTAAGAGCCAGCATTAGAACAAAGTTTGAACTTGTTTTGATCACTGTACAAAACGTTATCACTGTATCAAAGCTTGAATACACAGAAGGATCCAAACTTGTCTATGGGTAGCCCTGTGATCATCTTTTTCAAACTATAACATTTAAATCTGACTATCTTAACCGAGTATTGTGACTCTCCTTGCAATGCTACTGTAATTTAGACTGTGTTCATTCCAACCAAAGTCTGGTCTAGGTCTGCATCAAACTTGGACTGTTGACTTCAAACTCGTGACTGTTTGACCAAAATATCTCTGTGGAAAATAGACTATACACAACAAATAAACAAAAAACTTTACTGCTGCCTTTGAGTTCTCCTCTAGTACACAACCCTTGATCACTTGACTACTGCAAACTCAGACTATGGAAAATATATGCTGGTCAAAACATGTTTAAAAACTTGGACTGTGTAAAGACATCAAAATTTGGACTGTATGCTAAGAAGGAGCAGCAGTAACAATGCAAATTTAGGACTGTAATGAGCTGGTAGAATCCCAAGAAAGTCCAAAATGGAATGTTGTTGGCTGCCCAAAAATTCAAGACTATTTCCTCATCCTTCACAAAATTCGTGAGTCTGTTGCTACTCAAAATGGGAGAAAGGACTGCTGCAATAATAATTCGGAATTCTTCTGCTTCCACGTGATCTACTGCTAAATTTCATACTGGTCCTAAACTCTGCAATTTCGGGTCTGCTGCTGCCCTTCAAATTTCCTCAGTCAAAGTTTGCCTACTGTTTCTTCCCCCGAAATTTACTCCTTCTCTGATCCTTATCTAAAAAATGCAGACTGCTCCTTCTGAAATTCCTCAGAGCTATACACTTTTCACAATTACAAAATGATGGCATGACTTGGGTATTTATACACATTTTTCACATTATTTTTAGGAGCTGACTTGTCATTTTTTTAATTTTTAATTTTAATTTTTGTTATGGTTTTATTCATTTTTTTATTTTCATTTTTGTTGGGCTGACCTTATAGGAGGAAGGGAAAAATGGGCCCTAATTTTTGTTCATCATAGATCTATTGTCAAGGATCATTATACCACAATGTGAGTGTGTTTCAAGGTCTACATCAATGCCTTCCATGCCAAGGTTTAAGGAGGAACAAAAAAAAACCACATTAAGAGAAGTGACTTCAACACCAAGGTTACCACAAACCCACCACTTAGAAGAGACCACCAAGAGGCCAAGAGATTCTTTACCAACAATTAAGATGGAATTTTCAACAAAAGACTTCATGTCAACCTGAGTGAGGGCTTCAACCATGGGATTCTTCACATTTTAATTCATGTTTACCATTAAATGAACGTAATCGATATAGTGGGCAAGTCCAAATGTTTTATTCTTTTTCTCCTCATCCATAAGCATACCAAAACCCAAGGTGTCCCCACACAACATCTTTACCCCTCCTTCAAAGGTACAAGGACCATCATACGTGTGTGGGTGCCTTCATCATGCCATTTAACAAATGTGGGTCCAAAGGCTTCTTCATCAAGTAAGAAGCATCATGGGCTTCTTAAACCACCTTAGCCATGCAAGGGGACCTATATGGGTCAAGATCCATCATGACATCACCTGTGGGGTTTCCATACCTTCTCTTAGGGTACTGTGGCACCATCAGAGCATGAATGACCACAAAATGGGTCATTAATGCTTCTCCAACCCATCTAAGGCTTCTCCATAGTCTGCAAAGGCTTTAGGACCATCTCCACTATCTTCAACTATTACGGAGAGAAATTCCTATGGCTTGGGGTACCACAATAGACAGCTTGACTCCAGAAATCAATCATTTCCAATATGTAATAGAAAGTAAATGTCTAACACTAAAGGATAAAACCCCATACCTTATTCCAGACGGTTGAAGTAGATCCTCGATGAGCTTTCCAACTTCAGCTTGAATTGATAAATTGCTTCCTCAACAACAAGTAAACAATACAAACATACTATATATCATGGTGTTAGATATATTCTAGAATTTATAATCAATAATGTATAAGCATTCGACATAATCCCATGGATAAAATATTCATTCAAACACACATTATTGGACAGGAAAAGATATTTCTATTAATATAAATAAGAGATTACAATAGATACAACCTCTGACAGCACGTCTGCGAACCAGAGAAACTAAATCCCCCACTTGGGCCTCCACCACCTCAATCCTCCATCTCTCGATAGCAAGCTCACAAGCAAAAGGCAAGCTTCGGAAGAACACAAAAGTGCTCCAAGGGACAAAGGGATGAAGACTCAAGAATAAGTTTCGGAAACCATGGACTATAGTTTCTTTGCTCTCAATTCTCTCATATGCCTTCAATGTACCATAGAGTTCCTTATATATATTTTCAAAGGGGTAATGAAAGGTCGAATGCGAGTGATCTCAAGGCATAGGGAAGGCCAGGAGTCAAGTGAGTCGGATCCATGTCAAGGAAAACTCCAAAATGATTTGAATTTTGTACACATCTTGATATACGTGGTTTTAGTGGTTAAACCCATGTATATATGTGATTAAGGGATTAAATTCACTACTACATTTTGATCCAAAATCCGACGGTTACTTCCGATGACGTGTGGATTTTTTCTTTTAAACCTACCAAAAATCAGAAAGTTAATTTTTTTTTTTTAATTTTGGTCATAAGCGTCGCTTAAGCGATGGCTAGGCTCATAAGCATCGCTTAAGTGACGAATAGCCTAGAAATCATCACTTAAGCGACGACGCATTGAGTGAGTGGAAACTATATGTTTTACCATTGTGGAAAGAGAAGATATTTGTATATTGTATATGTTTTACCATTGTGGAAAGAGAAGATATTTGTATATTGTATATGTTTTACCATTGTGGAAACATCTTGTATACATATAATGATGGATATTGTGGAATATACTTCCATTAATACTTTCCCTCTAGGT
>LPNX010595054.1:9090-44610 GCA_001517045.1 Pseudotsuga menziesii | reverse complement strand
TTGCTTGAAATTGAATACTTCATAAGTTTTAGCAGAATTCTGCGCCATAATGTTCATTTTGGCCATACAGGGGAGCTATCACAGCTGTCAAATATCATTCTATAGTTTTCAACCTTCATATTAGGGCTGGATTCAAGCTTTGGATTAGGCTTCACAAAGATACTGAGCGTATTTGATCAATGTCTTCACAAGTATGCTGGCACAGTCGAGTATAGATGGACATTCCACAAGCTTACACTGTCCTTTAAGCCCTTAAACAGTCAATCCTGGCACTAAGACATTTTATCTTTTCCACCGAAGGTATCAGAGATGCTAAAATGACTGATACCTCTATCTTTGCTAGAGCGACCATGTCTACATAAATATTAATGAGGCTTGCTTCTGTAAGTCTTCAAGTCACCTGCTATATATCATCTTTAGCTGCCACCTCTGATGCATCTTCTGTAGGTGAAGTACCTTTACCAAATACCTTTACCTTGATGAGCTTGGCTGGTCTGTTAATGACTTCATATATACTTCTTCAAACTGGAAGCTATATCATCACTCTTGCTGATCTTACTTCTGCCCTCATCCTGACCTTTGTTATTTATGGTTCCTTTGGCATCAATGACAACTGTGCATCAACAAGTACCACTGACCAGCTATGACATTCTTTCCTATTTTCTATCTACTCTGTGACTCCCTCATTCACATTTATAACACTTTGTACCACATGATATACCCATGATTCTAAATAGCCTGTTCCCGTGGGAAGCTGAAAAGTTCCTCCTTGTGTAATCTGTATTAACTTATTTCTTATATTGAAAATCAACCAGGATGGGAAGGTTGTAGAGTGGAGAATCATGTGCCGAAGAATCAACATCAGTCTTGAAATTAGCAAAGACCAGCAAACCAATTGTGTGCTATTAAGTTCCACTGGAGGACAACTTACATTGCTGAGGGTAGAAAAAATATTCTCTGCCATTTTGATTTTTTCAAATGCATTTGAAGAATGAAAATCCATGAGAAGAAATTCCAAATGAAATAGGGATGGAATACTTGCACAAACTTCTTGGATATTTAAGCACCCTGAATATGTAACTTTCCCTTTCTCAACAATAAAACCAACATAGCCTTTGCAGATTTTGAGTCTTAAGGAGTCATATCCCAAACTGGACCCTATGGATGTCCTTATAATAAGAATTCGAGCTACAAGAACAAGAGCATCATCAGTATAATCAAACCTCCCATCCTCTACCTTCAGAACTTGATTTACTAGGTGTTCTTCAAGTTCGATGGATAAGGCACGCCTCATAACAAGTTCATGTAACAGGTTAAAGCATGCTTTGTGAAAATGTTCAAGGAAGTGTTTTTAATAGGACATATCTGAAACACCAGCCCCCTCCATTCTTTCATCAACTGAAAGCTGTGGCTGTAGCATTCGTAAAAGAGCACTGACATGTTCTTCATTAAGTTGGTGACAGGCTTCTTTGTAAGTAGAAGAATGCCAATCTGGAGAAAATATGCACTCTTTAATAAAACTAAGCACTTCAACAGCTCCTTGTAAAGGAATATTACTGGAGTCAGAAACACTGTCATTTGTAGAGCAGGGCTGTTCATGTCCATCAGAGATGACTACTTGCCTTCTAGCCTCTAAAAACAAATCCCTGACTTGTTTGTTTCCAATGAAGATTTTTACAGTTTTGTGATCTAGTATCTCGAGCAAATCCCAAAATCTTAATAATAACCTCAGGCTTGTAAACCAAAGAAAGCTTCTGAACTGTATTCTGTCTCTCATACCTCCACATTCTTGCATCCAAGATGTCCAATAGAGAAGCAAGAACACATGTGCGTATGTTATAAAAAATGGTATCATCCAAAACCACGTTATTTTGGAGTTTATATTGATGCAATATGTCATTTGTATTCAGTTAGGGAGTGCAGATTCAAGAAAATCATAAATCTTGTTTTTATAGTTTAGAATCTAGAGTTTGGGATATTTTACTTTTTCAAAAACTCATAACATTGGCTTTTGTGATCCATTTTTCTTCAGCATACGGGCAGGAGGTGTTGGAATAAATCTGTAGGCTGCTGATACATTCATCATATTTGACACTGACTGGAATCCTCAGGTTGGGAAAGATGAAGGATGAGGAAATAATTTATTCCATTTATGGTTGTAGTAAAACTATTTTTCTGTATAATGGGTTTCAAATAGTACTTAAAGTAAGTCCAATACACTACCTTTGCACAGTTTTGATCAGATTATATTGTTTATGTATCAGGTTGATTTATGCTAGCTAGCCCTTTTTGGCCATCGACGAATATTTTCTTATCTATGGGTGGGTTGCCACCTGAAAAAGAACTCGGTAGCTTACATCGGATTTTAATCTCCATTTTTTGTGAAAAAACGAATGTTGGGAATTTCACCGGTCTTATTCAAGGCTATTTGATTCAATCTTCATTTTGATCAGTTTTTAATCAAACTAGACCTACTCGTTCAGTAGGCTTAGGTATTTGGGTGCCTGTCTTCTTGTTTTAGGATATATTCTTATAGAATATCATGTTAAATTGCTTTTAATGGAATCTAGATATTTCTATCAATGGTGGATGCAAGAGATTCTAAACCAACAGAAACACGGTTCCCAAATCAACTAGGGTTGGAGTTATAGGATATCCTTTGTGCATAAATAAAACAATGCTTGTAGGCTTGTAAAAAGACAATGCCATTAATTGCAAGAGCAATGATGTGTCTAGTGCATAATTTCCAAACTGTATGTGGCATGATACACTTGATTTTTTTTACAGAGATGATGGGTACCGAAAACTAGGAATCAAATGGTTTGGGGTGTGTAATCACACTTAGTCATGGATCTTGCTGGTATAAACCTCTCAAGCCCCTTTTAGGACCAAGTAAGGCTAGTGCAGGACCAAATAAGACTGGCACAAGGCCTTAACTTAGAAGGCTTGAGATTTCAAAATTGATGCTTCATTAAAAGGGTTGATCAGGACCATTCGCATTTGAACTTTGAGGACCAACAACCCTCAGTTTCACCAGCTGAAATTGAAAATCAATATTTCATTGAATATTTCAATTCAAAAACATAATGCACCTTAAGGTGCTTGACATCTTTTTTAAGCTGCCGAAATATGGGAGTGGCAAGGGGGAAAACTGTGCAAAGATGGGTTTGTCAGGGTGTCATCATTTTTTTCTATGATGCATATTACTTTTTTATTTCCCCCTATTTTCTGTGTGATTCAAATGGGCAACTAATGGAAGAATTCAAGGGGTTCTACCACTCAGTAAATCCTCATGAATTGAGAGTCAAATTGCATTTGCACCACTAGTATGTTACATGAATAATTTGTCCTACTGTTTCAATCCTTGCCTTTCAAAAGCTGTCTCTGTATAGCTCCCAACTAATGCTAACCACAAGATCATTGTCTTCTCATAAAAATGAACTTCTTTGGATTTCTTTCTACTATGTATTGTTGCTTGTCTGTCTATGCTGATCCACCATTTTAATTGCTTTAATTTTTTACTTTGTCTAGTGGTTCCATACCTCAGCCATACTAATCTAACATGTACTTAGGTGAATTCTTTGCAACAATCAAGTGCAAAGCAGTCAGGAATTTGCAGAATTCACCTTAATTTATTGTCTACTAGGAGTCAGTCCTAATCAGCTCTAGTGTATAAACAGAATAGAAAAAATGGGAAAAAAGTCCCCAAACAGCTTCATAAAGAGCTGATTATGAACTGGAAAAAGAAAGTGGCTGTAAGCCAATTGAGTGCAATGGAAAAATCAAAATATGTTGAAATGCAAACTAGAAGATATTTTATGATCAAGATTCAAGAGTGAGAGAAAAGTAGAATTCTAAATAGTTATTTCATGTCTAAAAATATAAAAAAGAAATGGTGTCTAGTGAACTACGAGGGAACAAACAAAGGGATACAAGGATGGATTGACTAAAAGGACAGCAAGAATGTGCTCACTATTAAACAATTGATCATGCCATTTGAGTGCCGGTTTCCTATAATTGGACACAACCTGTTCATATTATCAGGGGGTTTATTAGTTTATTCTTGAAATAATGAATTTCAATGTTATGAAACCTGTGGTCAGCAGGTCCATGTACTACAGTGTAAAATTTACAGACCACAAGTGAAATTGACATTATTGTTGCTATGAGAAAAATAAGAAGCCATGTATGTTTGGGCTCCCTGCTCCAATCCAAGGATGTAGTTTCAAAGCATATGCATCTAGGTCATTTGGGCCCATTCAGTTTAGTTTAAAACTTAAAAGTTAAAAAGTTAAAACTAGTGACCAGATGTTGCCAATTGCCACCTTTTAATCACTAGACAAAAGTGGTGTTGCCATTTATTATATAAAATATAGATCTGTGTCTTCCTACTTGTCTAGGAATCTATTGAAGCACGAGTATAAAAAATGTCCGATTGCAAAGCGAGCGACAAATATTTCTTTCCCTCATAAGTCCTTGAATGAAACTTCTCACGTAGTCTGCTATATTGTCTTCAATGGGGTGAGTTGAATATGGTGCTTCCTGACTCAAATGGAATCTTAATGGACATTGCAAGGATATTATAAAAAAATTTAATTTTTTTTAAAAAAATTTCCACAACCGTCGCTTAAGCGATGGCTCTACATGTCGCTTTTCCGACGCCTATTCTTAATATCTGTCGCTTATCCGACGGTTATATATGTCGCTTTTCTGATGCTTCTCTTAATATCCATCACTTATCTGATGGTTATATACTTCACTTTTCCGACGCTTATTCTTAATATCCATTGCTTATCCGACGGCCCTTCTCTCACTTAACCGACGGCATGAAGATAAAAAACTTTCACCACCGTCGAAGAAAGGCTGTCGCTTAACCGATGCTTTACATTTAACCGACAGTTACTTAGGTGTCGCTTAATCGACGGTTACTTAGGTGTCAGATAACCGATGCCAAGTTTCCGATGCTTAAAAAAAAAATCAAAGTGTCGTACATGCGACAGGGAAGTGTCAAAAATCCGACATGACGGCCGTCGAATTTTTGGTTGAAATGTAGTAGTGTTAAAAGTCATGTATAGAAATTTTCACATGTTTATAGGGATGATTAATGAAACATCAAAGGAAAAAAAATGGTCCATGGGGTCTAAGGAGTCTGTAGTGGGACGGGGGAAGGCCATACAAAGTGTGATTCACTTGGAGTGGTAAAATCAGCTATAACAGATGCCCCCTAATGTGTGAGGTCAGAGGGGTCATACGATGGTCAAAATACATTATAAGTCCATCCCAGAAGTGGAGTGATGAAGGATCTCAAATGGACAACCAGACACCCAATTAACATAGTACAATAATAGAACTCTGCATATAACTGCAAATACATATAGCAGTCCCAGATACATAACAATACAATGGCCATGAATAGGCATGATACAAGATATCACATAAGTGGTCATCGCCACGTACAATATACATAAATCAAAATCTCCATGATGAAGATACACAAAGGACCATGATCTCCATAATGGCTGAAGATATATAACAGATCAAGATCTCCATAATGGCTGGAAATGTCTGACATATACTGGAATCAAGTCACGAGAGCTGAAATCTCATGAACAATGGCACAATCAAGGAGGTAGCATATAAGAGATGCCACCAATATTGAAAGTATTCTACACACACTGCTACAAGTACATGTCCTACTATGTGAATAGAGGTGTCGAGGTTGAACATAGTAGTCCATTATCTGATTACTGGTCATTGATGTGTACCGTTAACAGACGCGAGATCACCCACCGATAATGAAAATGGGAATCAAGGTACTAGATTGCAAACTAACAATTGTGAATAAATGTGTTGCGTTCAAAAACTTTAGAGAATCCATCGATCAAGGGACATTGATGTATTCCCAAAGACTGTCGATGGCGAGAGAACCTTCCACTGATGACTGCAAGTCTCAAGGAACTCAAAATGACTGTACATTCCAATCCTAGAATAACTGATCTGAAGTCGATGGGATGAAATCTGCTGGAAGGAGGGCATTAAGGCATCCCCCATCATCCAACACGAGGTACTTAGCAAAGTTGTATAATCTGGAAGGACTCGATCATAAAGTGCACGAACCAGTAATTGTACCGGGAATGGCCGACATGTAAATTCAAGATAACTGAAGAATGACCGAGTTAGGCTTCAACTTCCTTTGAACAAGAGCATAATGATGTATGGTGACTGAATGAAGGCAGCATAGACTTGATATACAAACTGGGACATCTCTGTGACACAGGAGGCATTGAAAAAGACTCCATAGGGACTGGAAGCTTAACTAGTTGGTGGAGATAAACTCAGATAAATGAGTACAGCTACTAAAGTCAAACTATAACCCAACCAATGGATGTGATATACAGTGCTTTGTTCGAAGGTGACATGACTCGAAAGCTACCAAAGATAACATCTTTCCTTGTCCATTTTTTTGGTTTTTTTTATTTTTTTTGGACTTTTTCAGTTATTTAAAAATCTTGAAAAAGAATAAAATTACTTTATAGTTACAAACTAGGAGGAGACGAGTGTCATAAGGGAAAACAAACTAGTTCCAAGTAGTGGAACATACCTATGCTAAATGCAAGGATACATGTGTAGGATATCGACACTCGGTGGAAAATCCCCTCCTGGTAAAAAGGGAAACAAGTTACGACAGATATAAAAGATGGCTCTGCATGGCTAGACATGAGACAAGCTCAGGCTATATGGTGGAAACGCAATGTCAGGGGAGCTGGCATAAAGCTCAATAAGGTAGGAAAATCTCATGATAATGCATTCACAACTTGATATGAGGGAGTCCTGAGGGAAATAGGCTAGCAAAAGATCAAGAGGAGTATGAGGCTCTTGCGAAATGTCATGGAAGTACTATACAATGGATGCCCAGACCCTAAAGGAGAAAATGTTAGCATGGGCACCAAATGCAAATAAGGCACTAACTAGGGTACCCATGTAAGGTGAAGCTCTACCACTCATATCATGCCACTTCTAAAGTAGGAATAAGGTTCCATGAAATAATAGAGTGGGTTCATCCCTAAGGTCATGATGAGATGGTCAGAAGGTCATGAAAAATGAAAATGGTGATGAAACCTACCCTATATGCTAGTTTAGACATGATACGTGAGATCAGCATGAACAGGTCAATCGAATGGTTGAAACGACACTAAAAAGGTCCTCTACATCATGAATTATGTCAAAAACGGTCCAAAATGGTACGAAAATGTTGAGACTATAGGAAAGGGGGTAAAAATTTTCGAATATTTGAAAATTTTCTATAAATAGTAAACAATTCAAAATATTATAAAACAATTGAAACTTTTACGCATTTGAGCTAATATTTTCTACAGCGAATTCCAGGAGATCTAGTTGGAAGAATCCACTACCGTTTCTTCCAGGTATGTACCCATGCTATTCTCTTTCATTTTGATGCAATTTTTATGAAATTCCATGCTCAATTAAGATTTCTAGGCCAAACTAAAATGGGCGCTACGGCCCACATAGCAATCAAGGGTTTTTTCATGTATAGGGCTGGATATACGTGAAAAATGCCCCCAAACCCATGTACATATGCGGCTGTTTTGAAAATAGTCACATATGAGGCCGTACATAAGGTTTTTTCAATAGTCTAATGACCAAATTGGCAATTTCTTATGCAGGATGGTCCCAGAGTGGAGAGAGCATGAACATGGTGAGGTAGAGGAAGTAGTAAGGGCTGATCTAATGGCTCAACAAGCTCTACATGCATGCGGACTCTACAAGTTTTGATGTCTTGGTGGTTTGAGGGCCAAACAAAGACTATTACAGATGCTGGTTGATTACTGGGATGTAGACTCAAAGTCCTTCCAGATAGATGGGATGTCTCTCACTATAGAGGTGGAGGACATATACTTCATTACAGGGCTTTCTAGATGAGGGGAAGTGGTGAACCTTCATTCTCGTGGTGGGCCAGGAGGTGTCCTAACTATCGATGTGTACATTGCAACGTACTGATATCCAGACATAGAGAAGGTGGGGAGTTAGGTCCCTACAAAATCTATACAGGTGTTGGGCCTAAAGGCTATACTATTGACATTGGGCAGGATAGTAGGCTTGGCATCACTCCACCAGGCTTCGTAGCCTCTAATTTTCTATGCAGTGGAGTGCATGAGACCCACGATTTATGACTGGAGCACTACACTACTGAGCAACATGAAACATTAGCTCAGTGAGTGTAAGGTAGGAATAGTGCATAACTTCAGGTTTAGTAGTATACTGAGCACATTTTTTTTCGAGCATGTTCTAGGATTGAGCCCCAGAGTGGACGTTCCTCTTCACGGGATTCGAGATCCAGCCCAATGGCATTGGGCAGATGCGATGCACAGACTGGGGGGTGGTAGGGTGGCCAACCCTTATCTAGCTGAGTTCTTTCCATGGTGGCGATGACAGATAGTTGCCATCGATGACTACCCCTATGTGGGGATAGACTTCCGAGGGGACTTGGACATGCCACTACCACCAGGATTGGCATACGGTGCTATAGGTAATGAATCTCAACCCTCTATTTTTAAATTTTTTTGAGTTATTTAATTTTTTTGTGTTTTCTTTATTATATGGAATCAAAAAAACATATTTTTGCATGACAATACATAGTGACATTTACCATTTGTGTGCAGATGTGGGACCACGGCGGCCAGAGGGCTTCCCTCATCATAGATGGAGGGGAAGACGAGATGATATCACAAGTGTGGATGTGGAGCAGACGCTCCAGAGCATTCATACCAATTTTTTTAGGCTGACACATAGGGTTCCCATGGTGCAAGTCGAGGAATTTCCTGAGGCTATGTAGTGCCAAGTGGTGGGTGTACCACAAGCATGGGTGTGATTGTTCCGTCGGCTAGCTAGAGCCGTAGTGACCTTCCATGATCACAACCCTCCTCCTCCTCCATAGTATTAGACACCTAGGAGTGTATACATTTTGTACTACCATGTATTATATGTTGGTGGCTTGAGAGCCCCAATTTTGTATCATGACACTATGTATTATCACATTTTGGCTTTTATATATAAATTTTTTTATGGTGATCGGTTTATTTATTTATATGTGTAAAAATTGTGTTTGTGATGAATTTATTATGAATGAAACAAATTCCAATCTAACACGTAGTTAGCATATCAGTCATCAACTTGATTATTAATTCTTGGAATGTGTATATATGTTATATTGTCAAATTGTCGTTCTAACAATCTCACACATAAGAATATTCTTAATAACATCGGATCTATAGCATGGTACAAACCATTAAGCTATGACACTACTAACTCCGAATCAAGACGTACCTCAAGAAAGAGAACACCATGTGAAATGGCATCCCGTAGAAGATTAATAATGACACTATATTCAGCAACATTGTTGGAAGATGGCCACAGACATACGCCTCCTAAAGACAGTACCTGACCCATAGGAGTATAAACCACCCAAGCAGCAGAGGCTGAGTGTTGAGTGTGATGGATCGTACCATCCATGAATCCTATGTAGGTGGAATATTCCATTGACATCTGCCAAAAGAAACAGAAACTAATCACAAAACCGATCATGATAAGAAAAATACCTAAATATGCAAAATTGTAGACTAATATACAATAAGAAACCTTGGCTAAAAATCATGCATATTATTTCTTGAGATAGGGCCCATTTCTAGGCTCTGCCAAGGTCATTCCTTTGTAATCCACTAACTCATATGCACCCTTCTCTAACACACGCTTGACCACATAAAGACCTCGCCACATAGGATTAAATTTCCCTGCCCCCAAGGGTTATTTCAGTTGATCCCACAAAAGGACCAAGTATCCTCCACTAAACCTCCTTGGACATACAAAATTATCATACTGGACCTTTATGTGATGTTTATTGACTTCTAAAGCCACCAAGGCATCCCGACGCTGCTCATCAAGTTGCTCAAGGTGAACCAAACACTCCTCCAATGGTGAAGTGTCTGGTAAGAGTTCTATAGCTAGCTTCAAAGAAGGAATCTCACATTCAATCAGCAATATCGACTCCACTCCATGTACAAGTTGATATGGAGAAAAACCAGTGACAGTCTTAACAGTTGCTCGATATGCCCACAAAGCAGGATATAACATGATGTGCCAATTATTCTTGCTTTGTGTGATGGTTCATTGGAGAATGGATTTGAGTGATTTATTCACTGCCTCTACCTGTACATTCACTTGAGGGTAGTAAGAAGAGGAATTCTCTTTCGTATACCCTAACTTCGACGCCAAATATTCCATCATACGGTTCTGAAAGTGCAAGCCATGTTCAGTGACAAGCTCTTTCGAAATCCCGAACCAAGTAATAATTTGGTTGAATATTAAGTGAGCAGCTATCTTACCATTGGATTTTACTATAGGCATAGCCTCGGCCCATTTCGTGAAGGAATCAACATCCACTATAATATGATGGTGCCCCCAGCCAAACTGGGTTGCAATCCATAAAATAGAGCCCCCACTTAGTGAAGGGACCAGCGGTGATAATGGGATGTAATAGGGTAGGTTTTGAGCGCATATTACATGCAAACACTTGGTAAGGGTGGCACCTCTTGACCGCATCAAGACAATATTTAAAGATCGATGGCCAGAAATAACCTGCTCTTAAGATCTTTTGAGCTGTAGAAAGCCCATAGAAATGACCACCACATGCCCCTCCATGGCAATCATTCAGCACTACCTCAGCCTCCTCATGAGTTAAACAATGTCATAAAATGGAATCTACCCCATGGCGGTACAAAGTGTTATCCATTATGAGGTAGTTCTTAGAGATGTGACGTAATCGTCGTCGTTCATCTCGCGAGAGGTGAGTAGGGGTCTTCAATGTTTGTAAATATATTATTATATTCCCATACCATGGGTCTAAAGTTGAGATTAAGAAGATGTGTTCATCGACAAAAATATCTTCACAAACCGACTCCTCAGCCTCACTCGGGAAATCCGATATAAGCTCTGCAAAAATTAAAGAATTCTTTGATTTTGCCAAAACAAACTCAAGATCGAATTCTTGTAGAATGACAATCCATTTATTATATTTTCCCCCAATCATCCTTCGAGTGAGGACGACTTGAAATGAATTGACATGGGCTACAACCAAGGTCTAGCGAAGGATAATATAATGTCTCAACCGCTAAACCGCATGTATGGTAGCTAAAGCAAGCTTCTTGACATGAGAATAACAAATCTCTACGTCAATAAGGTTTTGGCTCAGATAATATATGACATGCTCTTGGAGCTCCTCATCCTCTTGAACTAAAACCATACCAATCATTTCCATGGATGTGACCACATAAAGTAGGAAATCACGGCTATAGTCCGGGGGACTAATCACTGCGGCCGATACTAGGGCTCACTTGAGTGCATCAAAGGAATCCTGGACTTGCTCATCCTGATAAAAGGGGGTGTCCTTCTTCAATAGATGCATGAAGTCTCTAGTCAAAATTGGAAAAGTTGACAGCAAATCTCCGTAAGAAGTTTTCCATGCCTTGAAAACATTGAAGATGCCGAATATTCTTCGGGGGAGACAACTGAAGCATTGCTTCAACCTTCAAAGGGTCGAATCTTATACCCTATTTAGAAACGATGAATCCTAACAAACGACCTGACTTCACACAAAATATGCACTTATGAGGATTTAATCTGACCGAATAGTGCCAACATATTTCGAATACCAATCTCAAGTGATAGGGATGACGCATTCTCATATGAGAATGAGCAACAAGTTCATCCAAAAATACTTTGATAGTTGACTTGAGATCATGGAAGATCAAGGTCATTGCCCGCTGAAATGTAGCTCTAGCATTTTTAAGGCCGAAAGACATTTTTTGATATGCAAATGTTCCCCAAGGACAAATAAATGCAGTATTATGTTGGTCCTTAGGTTTAATTTGTATCTGATTATATCCAGAAAATCCATCCATGAAGGAAAAAACCTCACTACTCGCACACTCATCCAAAATCTGATCAATAAATGGTGTGGGGAAATTGTCCTTAGTACAGGCATGATTCAAATCGCGAAAATCAATACATATGCGGATCGCTCCCTGGTTCTTATCCACCAGAACAGGGTTTGGAACCCACTCTGTGAAGGGAAAAGGATAGATGAAACCAAATTTCAATAGCTTCTCTATCTCTGCCTTAATCGTGGGTGATTTCCTAGGATTCACTGCATGCAAACATTGTCGAATAGGCTGAGCATTGGGGTAAGTGTTAATGTCATGCTCGACAATACGAGGGTCGATACCTAGAATCTCGTCATAAGACCAAGCAAAAATATCACGGAATTCCTTAAATATCTCGGTGTATTCTAGAATCTCAGCATGGGAACATTCCGCCCCAATATAGACATTCTCTGTCATGCCAGGATTGTGAGAGATGTTGATAGGAATCGTTGAAGATATTTTCTCCATGTTTCCATCATCCATTAGACCAGGAGAGCTTAATGGAACCATAGTACTACCAACTCTCTGACTAAGAACCGCCCTAAAATATCCTCACACTCCAAGAGGTCAAGCTCAGGAAGAAAGTACGATATATGATGGAGTTCCTCCCATGGTGTCTCAACTCCTGACATAGCCTCAATAATTTCTTCATCTAAAGGGAAAACTGTATCAAGGCAATCATGTGCATGAGAAGACTATACCTCCCATGCCGACATCACATAAGGGTCCTCCTCCTTCATCCACGAAGAGGAAGGACTAGGCTCTGCAACACACTTGATATTATCTTGATAAGCTATCATAGTTGTAGGCAACACCATGTCTATCACGATGGGCTCACTCGGAGTACTCAGTGTAGGAAGAATCCAAGGATCTTCCATATGACTCATGTGAAAAGACACCAATCTCATAGATGTCGAAGCCTCATCAGAACTAGAAAATATCATAAGGATTGGTGTAGGACAACTAAAGCTTCCCATGAGGGATGGATATATGCCTACACCCAAACTCCCAGTTTCCGACTAAGAGTGTTCAACGATCAGGATCGAAGCTCCCAAAGATGCAGTAACAGATGGATTCTTGAATGTTGTTTGATCAATCATTACAATCTTCCCATTATGTGGAAAGCATACAATGAAGAACAGGGAAGAAGAAACAGCTTTCATACTGTACATCCAGTTCCTACCCAGCAAGAGATTGTAGTCAAGGGGTGCATCAACCACCTCGACCTTTATCGCAATGGTCTTCCCTCTGAAATAGACTTTAAGGGAAGGAAGGATGTCGTGCAACCTAAATGATCTCCCATTGAACACAGTTAACATGGTCGCTGATTTAGATAGCTCAGGGGAACCCAGACCCTTCCAACATGATAAAGACATCACAGAAGCAACAGCTCCTTTGTCAATCATAGTGCGCTTGATCGTCATATTAAGACATTCTACGTGAATCAAAAGAGACACATAGTAAGGCAAGCGAGGCTAAAGTCCTGCGGTTTCAAATTTGATCACGGAGGAAGAATCATCATCATTCACACCAAGGGCAGAAAGAAACACCTTCCTTTGCAAAGGATAACTCTGAAGCACTTCCAATACAAACATCGCACAAGGAGTGTGGCCCAAATCCTCGACAACTGAATAGTTTTGGGTGGCTCGGGAATTTGGATTATGAATCGAATGCTTAAGGACTCCCTTAGGAATGTGAGGTGTAGTCTTAGGTTTATCCATAGGTTTCTCAATATGCAAAGGGGACCCTAGTGGATCAGGCTCTTTTCCTGGGCTGGGTTGTGACGAACCATAATCTTTTGCACAAGTCACAAATTTCGCAGCACATACCATGTTAATGCAACCATGACCACTACCCTCCGGCGGATCTTAATCACCACCAAACTGGTCATGGGACCTCGAGTTCATATTTTGATTATGCGGTAAAGGGTTAGTTAGCATAGCTGGGCCCTGTGCCAAGAACCTCGAGGCTTCCTCAATACAAGGGCACAAGTAAGTGAGGTGATTGTCCTTACATAAATTGCAAGGGAACTTAACCTTATATTTAGCTTGCTTGTCCTCCCCAACATTCCAGCCATTCTTTTCATTACTATTAGCATTCTCATTCTTATTCCCACCCTTATGATTATTTTTACCCTTTTTGCTATTCCGTCTGGGCTGCTGGTTACCCTTCTGGTCCGACGATTGCACTGAAAGTACACTAACTGTTTGGGAGGGTTGAGATGAAGCCATAGCTTGTCTTGAAGCAGATTGGTTGATTGACAATTGAATAACTTGTTTTGCAACCAAATCCGTAGGTTTCGCACTTGCACAACCCACAATGCCATCGGCATGTGGTCCAGGTTTGACTTTGGGGTCGAAACTGGAAAGCGGAGCATTGGGAATAATATCATATAACAAACCATACTGAGCATAGATCAAGTCCAGTTCTTGCACCCTAAAAATCGCTTGTTCCTCATTCTGCACTCTAGATGTATAAACATCCTTCGTTATATATGGCAATAATGACTTGAGGAATCATTTGAGGAGGAACTCCGGCGGTATAAAGGATTTAATTAACCTCTTCCGTCTATGCCACTCTTGAATATGATCAGAGATATGTGTGGCTTTATCTTATCAAAATGTTGACAAGAGTTCAGTACCAATGTCATAATGCACTGGTAGCTGGAACTGGTTAAGAAAAGTCATCGCAAGGTCATCGAACAAAGAGAAATCTCCCCTAGGTAGCTCTATATACCATTTCGTGGTAGGCCCTGTAAGGGTTTGTTGAAATAGCCTCAAACAGATGGAGTCATGATGTAAGTAATTCGAAGAGCACCATAGGTGAAACGTAGTAATGTGTTCACTCGAATCCTCTCCCGGTTTTCCCTTGAAGTTAGGTATGTATGAGGGAAGCTTGGTAGGGACATCCAACCAAGCCTGGTCATGAGCCACATGATTGTTCATTAATCTTGACAAGTTGGGAAGATTGAGCATTGCAAGGAAAGGGAGCCTAGGATGATGAGGTCGATGGACCGCTCCCTTATTCATATAGGTCTGATTACCACCATGGCCTTGGCCATAGTGCCCTCCTCCCATATGACCCATATAGGGTGGCGTGGAAGCACCATAGTGTGGTGGACCTTGACTAGTAGGAGATACAAAGCCATAATTAGGAGAGTAAGCAAGTTGTTGATACCCGCCCCCATAAGATGAAGAACCCTATCCATACTGCGTCCCATAATAGGGTCCATAAGTCATCGCATGCGATGTCCCATGGGACACTCTGTAAGTAGGAACATATGTTCTGGAAGTAGGAATATACATTCCAGAAGTAAGAATGTGACCTCTATAAGTATGAGCATGGCCTCCCGAAACAACGGGCAATACATGAAGCTGAGACACAATCAGTCTAGTGACCGCAGTACAGACATGACTTATAGCAACATTTCAGCCTGAAGGACCATGTGAATAAGGTGGAGAGTGAAAATTTGAAGAAGTAGGGACCAAGGACCGAGGGATCTAAGTAATAATGTACGTACTATTCCCTATTGTTACCCATCTCAGGTATGGTATCCTAATAGGATCACTAGCCCTAGACCTATGAGGAATATGTGATGTAACTTCCACCACTGGGATGGAAGGTGCAATGTGACTAGTGCTCCCAAACCTCTCCGCATGGTAAGTAATGAGAGTCTCCCCAGGCATAGTGTTAGACTCGAACTCAGATTCGACATGAAATGCCAAATCATGTGTGGGAAAACCAGACATAGCATAACTACCATGGCTAGTGCTTGTGGGTTCAAAATGAGTATTGGCATCCTCCAGCATTCCATACCAGTAATGCGTTAATGGGGAATCAACCCTAGAGTGAGTAGGTATATCATGAAAGGTTCCTATCTTAGAAATCATGGGGCCTAACTCAGCTAAGTTGGGTGAAGGATCATAGGTAGGAGTAAACTCCCCATCATCCACTTGAATGGGAGAAGGTGGTTCAGGAATACTTTCCATATAGTCTCCTATGGTGTGTGAATCAATGTGTGAAATAGTCTACCTGGACTGTCTAGGTCTCTCTCCCAAAGGAGGAGGAGAAGTAGAAGGTGGAAGTCCTACTAAATAATGAGAATGGTGTGTATCCACACACGAATCCACAATGACTCAAGAAATAAAAAGGACTCTCTATTTACGCAAACCCTAGGAAATCTATCATGCACAGAGTGATCACTAATAAAATCTAAATCCAAATGCAAGCAAACAAGGGCTAGATAAGTGAGCTCCCAAATGAAGCAAGTATGTCTCTCCTAGGAGAGGCTTAAGACTCCCATACACAACAAGCGGAGGTACGTAACTAATTATTATGGCCATCAACTTCAATGTGTAAAGCGACTGTGCTGTCCGACCCCAACCTGGTCGGGACACCCGTAGAATAACCCCTGCAAAGTACCCCCTCGATATCCTAGGTAAGGCCACTGACGTCACCTCAATATAATCAATGCTCAGGTGGACAGTCATAGGTAGGATTGACTGTATGGGCAGGGTAGCAAAGTCCAAAACTCTTGAAAGATCCCCCAGATACGAATACAATCTTGGAAATATCTCCGGTGCTACTCAGTTATGAATAGGGGTCATCCCAATCAATAACGGCTCACACTGCCTCATGCTTAACTCCCTTTTGGGAGGAGGATCCTGAGAAACACTGGTTATACCAAGGATTTCACACACTCACCTAGACAGACACATAGATGTTGTTGTTTAGTGGTCTTGGATAATTTACTCACAATGAACTATTCCAAGACCCTAAAACCTAATCTTGTTGGTGCACACTAGAAAAGAAAAGAGTGTAATTCATTTTAATTTAGTGTTGATTTTAATTGGATTTAGTACTCAAAATAGGGATATGACCGTGCAACTAATGGTGTTATGACACAACATGAAGTAAAATGCACACCTAACAATAAATGCAAATGCATTGAGTCCATGAAAACAGGGTATGCTACTACGTGAAATGCACATGTTTTTTTCAAATGATGAATGCAGGCTTTCCTATATGAAGTCCTAACTAGTACTCCAAAGCAAATCTAGTGCAAGTATAATGCAAAATGCAAAATGTAATTCATGATGATAAGCAAATGTTTTTGGATTTTTTGAAATAAAATGAGATACAAAAAGCAAAAGAATGATTCTAAGACCCCTAGACTCTGCAAGCACACTCAAACAACACTCAAGCAAAGCACTAAGGTAAAAGAACTCTAATGCACTAATCCTAAACAAAAAATCAAAAATGCCATGACAAGAACCTTCTTAAAAAAAAAAATTAGCCTAAAAGAAAAACGTTTCTAGTCAGAAACAGAGGTATAAATAGACTCAGGCAGTGCCAAAGGAGACTCAGGAATCATCAAACTTCACCCAACAACCATTTAACTTCTACAAAAGGGAAAAACTAAGGGCATACGTGACTGTTCACAATAAACCCACATGTATACACGGAAATAGTAGAGGAACCCGCATGTATACATGACTGTGAGTTAAAAACTCACGTACAGGAAGAAAGGTGCATAAAATCAAGGAAAACAGACAATATGAGACAAAATTCACACCAATTAGACACTACCAGGCATACATGCCCCTAGACCTGACATAGAAACAAGAGAGGAAGAGAAATTCAATTTCATTGAATGCCGGTAAAACAACCCCCAAAGGACAACTACTAGGAACTCCCCAACGAAGTCGCCAATTTTGTTACGGAGAGAAATTCCTATGGCTTCGGGTACCACAACAAATATCTTGACTCTAGAAATCAATCCTTTCCAATATGTAATAGAAATTAAATGTTTAACACTAAAGGATCAGACCTGTACCTTATTCCGGACGGTTGAAGTAGATCCCCGTTGAGCCTTCCAACTTCAGCTTGAATTGATAAATTACTTCCTCAACAACAAGTAAACAATACAAGCATACTATATATCATGGTGTTATATATATTATAGCATATATAATCAATAATGTATAACCATTTGACATAATCCCATGGATAAAATATTCATTCAAACACACATTATTGGATAGGAAAATATATTTCTATTAATATAAATCAGATATTACAATAGATACAACCTCTGATGGCACATCTGCAAACTGGAGAAACTGAATCCCCCACTTGGGCCTCCACCACCTCAATCCTCCATCTCTCGATAGCAAGCTCACAAGGAAAAGGCAAGATTGGGAAGAACAAAAAAGTGCTCCAAGGAACAAAGGGATGCAAACTCAAGCATAACTTTTGGCAACAATGGACTATAGTTTCTTTGCTCTCAATTCTCTCATATGCCTTCAATGTACCATAGAGTTTCTTATATATCTTTTCAAAGGGGTAACGAAAGGTCGAATCCGAGCGATCTCAAGGAATAGGGAAGGCCAAGAGTCAAGTGAGTTGGATCCATGTCAAGGAAAAATCCAAAAATATTTGGATTTTGTACACATCCCGATGTACGCATTTTTAGTGGTCAAACCCGCGTATATACACAATTAAGGGATTAAAAGTCACGTATAGAATTTTTCACATGTTTATAAGGATGATCAATGAAACATCAAAGCACAAAAAATGGTCCATCGGGTCTAAGGAGTCTACAGTGGGACAGGGGAAGGCCATACAAAGTGTGATTTACCTGGAGTGGTAAAATTGGCTATAACATCAACACCATCAGTAGGGTCTTCAACATCTTCAATAAGGTGGTGGCATCAAGATCCAATCTTGTGGATACAAGGACCTTGTCAACTCGGTACAAGGTGCTTCAGGGCACAAAACCACTATTTAAGGGGTCCAAGGCACTGCAAGTGGGACTTGGTGGCATCAATGACATCCTATGGGGCCAGTGCAAGTCCATGTTAGCATCAATGATCGTGTGGGGCCACTAAAAGTCCATGTTGCCATCAATGACAATTTCATCAACAACCCAAACCATCAATATCCATTTCCTTTGCAGTGATCAACTTTCAATTTTGTTGGTCAGCTCTTTCATTACCTATTGTAGAAATTCAGGCCAGCAGTAGATTAATTTTACCCACAACAATTATCAATTGATCATGCAAAATTGCTAACAATGGAGACTGAATATGGAGCTGTAACAAAAAATTATATTAACTAAGTGTACAATAGCCAACCTTGTAATAACATAGGTTTCCAAATATATAGAATACACCAAGAGGTCAAATGCATAAGGAGGCATCCAAAACTAGCATAAAGCAGGCTTACTCAAAATAGGCAAATCCCCCATAGGTGTAAAAAGCTGATCCCAAATATGTCATGGAGCTCACAAATTGGCAAGGGCACATGGGAAAGCTAACGAGTAGTGGAATGGAATCTCATACATACTTTTTCATGGAGAAAAGAGTGGAGGATGAAGAGGACAAAAAACTAGTTCACCTCACCTAGTCTTGCTTTCCTATGTGCCTTAAAACACTAAAAAAGCAGGCAATAAAGCAGAAAAAGCATATAGGTGCCTAGGAGGCTAGGCATAAAGTAGATTTAATTCCTAAGGCTTTCCCAAGTGCTACATGAGTTATATATGGCAAGTTTTACCTCTATGGATAGGCAATTAGCAACTTGCACAAGGTGGGACACATGAACTAGGCAAATAAGACAAAAATAAATGAATTAATGTCTAAGTGGGTAAACTATGGGTTGATTATTCTAACACCCCCCCTTAAGCCTGAATTTATGAGTAATAAATAAAAAATATAGGGCCTAGAAACAAGGCTTAGTCACCCTTTACATACTGCATGTCGAAATAAACAAGGAAAGAGGCAAAACCAACTTGGGAAAATCCTCCCTTAAACATGGACTGTAAAAAAAATTGTAGAATCTTGTCTCCACTCATGCCTTTATAGCATGATCAGAAATCCACAGCAGTGATTTGAGATTGCTGAAGGTCTTCTCACAAAATTCTTTGGTTAAGATATCAGCTACTTGTTCTGAAGATGAACAGAAGAGTAGGTGAATGGTGCCATCATGCACAAGCTCTCTGATGTAGTGCATGTGAATCTCAATGTGTCTGGTTCTCTGCTTATGAACTGGATCTTTGCAGATTCAAATGGTACTTTGGTTATCACAGTAGATGGTATTTGAGTACTCAGGTTCGAAACCACACTCTCCAAGTAAACCCTACAACCATAAACACTGAGTTGCTGCATTAACAACTCCTCTGTACTCAGCTTCTGTAGATGAGAGTGCAATGGCACTCTATTTCTTGCTTGAATAGATTATTGGCCCTTCTGCAAGCATGAACACATAATTTGAAGTGGACTTTATGTCTGTGCTATCACCTTCCCAATCACTATCAGTAAATCCAATCAAATCAAGATCAGATTTTGCCTTATAGAAGATCCCATGTGTCCTTGTTCCCTGAAAAAAGTTAAGGATCCTTTTGGCTGCTTTCCAATGGATCTCATGAGTATGATCCATGAATATAGAAGCCACACTTACTGCATAACAAATATCAGGTCGAGTATGTGTCAAATACAATAAACATCCAATCAATTGTCTATGCAGTGTATTGTTTACCATCGGTGGAGAATCATCTTCCTCCAGCTTCACTCCTGAAAGGAAAGGAGTTTTGCTTGCTTTGCAGTCTTGCATTCTGAATTTGATCAGCAAATCCAAGGCATATGTGGACTGGTGCACCTTTATTCCAGCTTTGGTTTGAGCAATCTCAAGCCCCAGAAATTGACTTAAGAGCCCCAAATCTGTCATGGAGAAGACTTGGTTCATAGCTCCTTTTAAGGAAGCAATCTTAGCCTGTGAGCTTCCTGTAATGAGGAGGTCATCAAAATATAACACAATTATCATTAATGAACCATTAACAGACTTTAAATATACATTTGGATCTGATTTTCACCGAACAAAATTCAGAGATAGCAAGAAGCTATCTATCTTGGCATACCAAGCCCTGGGGGCTTGCTTTAGCCCATACAATGACTTTCTCAACCTGCACACAAGAGAAGGGTTAGTAGAAAAACCTTGAGTCTGCTGCATATATATCTCCTCAGTGAGATATCCATTCAGGAAGGCACATTTTACATCCATGTGATGTACCTCCCATTGCCTTGAGGCTGCAATGGCTAGAGCTAGCCTGATGGAATCCATCTTTTCCACTGGGGAAAAGGTCTCATTGTAATTGATGCCATGAACCTGTGAGTAGCCTTTAGCTACCAATATAGCCTTGTACTTTAGTGGTGAACCATCAGCATCAAACTTGGTCTTATAGACCCACTTACACTGGACTAACTTTCTTCCAAGAGGAAGATCCACTAGCTCCCATGTGTTGCTCTTCTGGAGTGAGCTGAACTCCTCCTTCATGGAAGCTTGCCATCTTGGATCTCCTACTAATTATTCATATGTTTGAGGATCATACTCCATCATCAAATAGCATTGTTTATAAAACATAGGATCCTTCATGCACAGACCACTCTCAAATTGAGATCTAGTCCTCCTTGGGTCATTGTGATCCCCTGCTAGCTCTCCTACTGCATGTAGTGTCTTGGATGCCCATTTAGGCCTTGTGGGTATTTTTGGTTCTGTAATAAAATCATATCCATTAGACAAATCAGAATCATCATGTTCAACAAACTTTTGCCTTACTTCTTGAGGTTCAGGTGGTGAAGAGGCTTCACCAACTTCCACTTCTGCAAGGGGTTCTTCTTCAAACTGAACACACCTTTCAATGAAGGCTTTGTTTGTGATCAAGTTTATAAAATTGTACCCTTTTGAATCTTTATAGTATCCAACAAAAAGACACTCTTGGATTTGGGGCTGCAAAGCCTTCCTCTTCTCTGTCGGGATTCTAGCCCAAGCCTTTGAGCCAAAAATCCTGAAATGGGTCACATCTGGCTTGTTCCCACTCCATGCTTCGAATGGAGTCATGCCATCAAGTTGTTTGTGAGGCACCATATTCTGAATATAGGCTGCATAGTTGATAGCTTTGGCCCAGTACTTTGGTGGCAAATTTTTGGCCTCCATCATGCATGTTGCCATCTCCTTCAGTGATCTGTTCTTCCTCTCAGGAACACCATTTTGCTATGGTGTGTAGGGAATAGAATGCTGCATCTGAATACCTGCATCTACAAAATATTTAATAAACTCAGACTTGACATACTCACCACCATTGTCAGATATGAGGACCTTGAGTTTCCTTCCACACTGGTTTTCAACCAAATCCTTAAAGACTTTGAATAGGCCAAAAACTTCAGAGTTGTGTTTCATGAAGTGAACCCAACAATACCTAGAAAAATCATCAATAAAGGTCAATGCATATTTGGCCTGACTCATGGACATATGAGGGAATGGGCCGGCAACATCACTGTGAATCAACTCGAGGGGTGCATAGGTTCTCTCATGACTAGCTTTCTCAAACTTATGCTCTGGGTGTTTTCCTAGGATACAGCCTTGGCAGACTCCTTTGGAAAATTTTATCTTGGGCAGCCCTATGACCATTTCTTTCTCACTAAGATTAGATATATACTTGTAATTTAGATGGCCAAATATTTCATGCCACAACTTGCTGGCTTCATTAGCATGAATGAGAAGAGCAGAGGGGTTTGAGTAAGGTAGGAAGTGTGAAAACATATATACCTTTTGAGCATGATTTGCAACTCCTTTTGCAATGACTCTACCAGTTGAAATCTCTGTGATCTCAACTTCATCGGGGGAGAATATGACCTTCTTAGGAGACCCAGTGTGGGTCATCTGGTACACTGACAAGAGGTTGGAGGCGAGACCAGGGACACATAACACATTACTGAACTTACCATGATCAAGATCTATCCTTCCTTTTCCTTTAATTTCAGGGAGAGAGTCATCTCCCAGTACAATAGATGGTCCTTTCGACATATCCAGAAGGGATAAGTCCTCCTTAGTCGAAACCATGTGTCTTGAAGCTCCAAAATCTATGATAAAACTGGGTGAGCTTGATGTGCCAGGAACTAGAGCATGAACTCTCTCTCTGTCATTAGAACTTGATCCTCCTTCTCTCTTCTTTGAGCTTTCTGGAAGGGAGATGCCATTATTCTCCAGGATATTGGTCAGCATGTCTATCTTCTTTTTCATACAAGAGCTTTCAGTGTGATTGCCCTTCGAACAGTATGAGCACTTGTTCATTTCACCTTTGTTTTTCTTCTTCTGGGTATTTTTCTTGGGACCTTGTTGATCCTCTGGAGACTGCTTCTTGTCTCTTCTTTGCTCAGGTGGCTTTTTATCTTTCTTTTTTCTTTTTGAATCCACCCTTGAATCTCCAGCAATCAAATCTTGATCTTTGGATGGTTTGATGGTACCCATCATCACCAGCTTGTCTTGTTCTTGTGTGAGAGATTCCATAAAATCTGCAAGGCTAGGAATCTTCCAGGTTCGAGCTGTAAGTTTTGTGGCATAGAAGGTCGAAACAAAGACTAAGTAGTTAGGTCCTAGCTTCGAGAGGATGGCCAATATGAGATGATCATCTTTCTTTTCGATACCCCACTGCTTCAGCTGCAAAACTAGTGCTTTGAACTTGGAGAAATATAGATGCAGGGATTCAAAGCTACTGGGACTCAGAGAAATCAGCTCATTTTCGATCTGACGTCCCCTCATCTCATCTTTCTTTCCAAAAATATCAGAAATATTCTCCCATACTTGATCCGGTGAATTTAATCCATCGAGATGGAAAAGGAGGTCTCGGGAAATACTGAGACATAGGAGGCCATAGGCCTCATCTCTCTGATTGTGCCATTTGATCTTCTCTACAGTAGCATTGGGCTCTGCTTCTGTAGCCATAGTCACCCTATATAGGCCTTTCACTCTCAACAAGATCTCTGTCTCTCCTTTCCATTCAAAATAGTTGAAGGGAGTCAAGATAGTTTTCTATGAATCCATAGCTTTAGAAAATCTATCCCGGCTGTCAGTAGAAGGCTCCCAGTCTTGATGTCGAACCTGCAAAACAATTTTTGAAGGAGAGTAACAACCCACAATGGATTTGATACCATGTATAAATCCAGGCCAGCAGTAGATTAATTTTACCCACAACAATTATCAATTGATCATGCAAAATTGCTAACAATGGAGACTGAATATGGAGCTGTAACACAAAATTATATTAACTGAGTGTACAATAGCCAACCCTATAATAACATAGGTTTCTGAATATATAGAATACATCAAGAGGTCGAATGCATAAGGAGGCATCCAAAACTAGCATAAAGTAGGCTTACTCAAAATAGGCAAATCCCCCATAGGTGTAAAAAGCTGATCCCAAATCTATCATGGAGCTCACAAATTGGAAAGGGCACATGGGAAAGATAAAGATTAGTGGAATGGTAGCTCATACATTCTTTTTCATGGAGAAAAGAGTGGAGGATGAAGAGGACAAAAAACTAGTTCACCTCACCTAGTCTTGCTTTCCTATGTGCCTTAAAACACTGAAAAAGCAGGCAATAAAGCAGAAAAAGTAGATAGGAGCCTAGGAGGCCAGGAATAAAGAAAATTTGATTCCTAAGGCTTTCCCAAGAACTACATGAGTCAGATATGGAAAGTCTGACCTCTATGGGTAGGCAATTAGCAACTTGCACAAGGTGGGACACATGAACTAGGAAAATAAGACAAAAATAAATGAATTAATGTCTAAGTGGGTAAACTATGGGTTGATTATTCTAACACCTGTTGTGCACTTTCTCACCGCGAACTTGCTATTGGTCACATATTTGGATCTAGATTAGATTTCATCGATCTATCCCCTGAAAATAAAATTAAATCCAAAACATTGTGTGTTCTACGCGATTGACCAGAGAATCGGTCAATCCCTCATACGTTGTTTAGTCAGACACATTCACACATACTTCTATTTCTTAATTCAAGGATTCAAATGCAAATACAACTCTTCGTCTTATGCAATCAAAACAACATCATTGAAATATAGTTTGAACATTTAACATACTTCTACTTCTTCATTAATCAATAAAACAAACACACAGACAATGCTTCATCTCTTAGCTTCTCAAACTATTTACAATGGGAATCAACTCCTAGTAACGAGACTCTCCAGAATTGAGAACCTCACATATTTAACCTATCTACTCCACTCCCACACAGAGTGATCCTGGAAATAGAAAACAAATGACTCCTACACATGATGGAAGTGTCACTATTCTAACAAACTACTTGCGGCCTGATCTCCTCATAGGGAGTCATCATTGGCATGGTTTCCTACTACTAACAGTTTAGGTCTAACAAAATCATGACTCAACAATCCAAAATTTCCACCACATGTGACCAACATGTCACATTATTGGTTGCATGTCGATGCTCCTACATCAGACTCCCAAGGTTAAAAATTATGAACCCCTGTTCAGCAGATCATCTACTGAGTAACCCTTTGTCTCTAATTCTTTAGCATCCATCCATGTAGAGTCCTTTACAGGATGCCCCTCCCATTTGACCAAGTACTACAAGTAATCACTCTATCTGGTATGCTTTGCCACTCTAGTATCCAAGATTAACTCATCTTCTGATGGATGGGCTATATGTACCTGCTTCAACCACTGAAGTTCTTTATTCTCTACAAGTTGTCCTATGTCTCCTGGTACATAATTATACAGGTCTACAACATTGAAAATGGGTGATATACCAATCCCTATTGGAATTTCCAATTCATAGGAATTTGCTGAAAAAATTATGAGTGTCCTACAGGATCCAATATTTTTCATCTTCAGCCTATTATACTCTCCCTTTGAAAATATATCTTTCCTCAGATGTGCTAAGATCAAATCTCCTACCTCATAGTTCTACTCCCTTCTCTTGGAATATGCTCTTACCTTATAGATGATGTTACGCTACTATAACCTTGCCTTGACTCACTCCTATAGCTCACTGATTCTTGCTACGAAATCTTCTCCATCATCACTCCTCTTCTCCAATTGACCTAAGTCACGCAACTCACACACTCCTCTTGGATTCATTCCATACATAATTTAAAATGGACTCATCCCTGTACTTCTGTTTGGTGAGCCATTATATGTACCTCAACTTGATCTAGCACCTTATCCCATTGCTTTGGATTACCACCAATCAAACTTCTCAACATGTTCCCCAGAATCCTATTAACTACCTTAGTGTGGCCATGATATTGTGGATGATTAGCTGAACTTAAGTTCAAATTAGTACCTAACTTCTTCCACAATGTCCTCCAAAAATGACCTATGAATTTCACAT
Organism: Pseudotsuga menziesii; assembly: GCA_001517045.1. Taxonomy (NCBI): domain Eukaryota; kingdom Viridiplantae; phylum Streptophyta; class Pinopsida; order Pinales; family Pinaceae; genus Pseudotsuga; species Pseudotsuga menziesii. The sequence goes on along the minus strand of LPNX010595054.1, from coordinate 18,406 downwards.
CTCTATCTGATATAATGGTCCTGGGTAAACCATGTAGATTCACAACTTCATTAAAAAAAGGTTTAGCAATGTGTGTGGCATCACTAGTCTTGTAGCATGGAATGAAATGTGCCATCTTAGTAAATCTATCAAAAACCACAAAAATAGAGTCATGTCCCTTTTGAGTTTTTGGCAAACCCAAAATGAAATCCATACTCACAGAAACCCAAGGCCTAGTTGGGATCGACAAAGGTGTGTATAAGCTTGTATAATGGCTTCTTCCCTTAGCATGTTGACATACTTTACACCTAATCACAAACTTCTCGACTTCAAACATGATCTTTGGGGGAAAATAGAAATGGCTTAGTTGTCCAAAGGTTTTATCACTTTCAAAGTGACCTACCATACCTCCATTTTGTTTCTCCTATATTAGATTCTCTCTCATGGAATACTTTGGTATACATAGTTTACCGTTGTTGAAAAGAAAACCATCCTACAACATGTATTCCATCCATGGCTCTCTATCCATCTCCACATGATTCCTACAATCCCTGTAAGCCTCCTGAAAAATCAACATCAGTCTCATACCCTAAGACTTGGATATGATTCTCTTGCACAATCAATAGTCTCCTGCTCAAGGCATCAACTACTTAATTCCATTGTCTAGTTATGTGCTTCAACACAAAAGTAAAGCTTTTCAAGAACTCAACCAAATTAACATGTTTTAGGTTCAACTTAGGTTGTTGCATAATGTACTGTAATGCATGGTTATCAGAAAAAAATACAAACTCTCTAGGCATCAGATAATGTCGCCAATGCTTCATTGCTTGCACAATAATGTAAAATTTCTTGTCATAATATGATTATTTCTGCTTCGAATCATTCATCTTCTCACTAAAATATTCTATAGGTATGTCCTCCTAATTGAGTACAGCTCCCATTTCTACCCCACTGGCATCACACTTCAATTGGAAAGGTTGCTTGAAGTATGGCAACTTCAATACTAATTGTTCAATGATCTTCTTCTTTAATAACTGGAAACTCTTTTCATATTTTGATGTCCATTAAAATGGTTGTTTTTCCTTCTTTATTGTCTCAACAATAGGTGAGCATATACCACTGAAATTATTTATAAATTTACCATAGAAACTTGCCAAACCATGAAAACTTCTTACCTCAAATATGTTTCTCGGTGAAGTCCAATCAATGATTGCTTGCACCTTTTCTGGATCCATATTCAAACCATCCCTTGAGATAAAAAAACCTAAGTATACCAATTCTAACTTCAGAAATGTACACTCCTTCACATTCACTAGAAACTTCTCCTATTGTAGTCTCTCTAGAATGCATCGTAGATGTTTCAAGTGTTCTCCTTCTATTTTGCTGAAAAACAAAATATCATCAAGGTATACTATCGCAAATTTACTTATGAGATATCTCAATACTTCATTCATCAATCTCATCAAAGTGCTTGGTGCGTTGAACAGTCCAAATCGCATATCCAACCACTCATACAACCCATCATTTGTCTTAAAGGTTGTCTTCCACTCATCCCCTTCTCTGATCCTGATTTGATGGTATCCACTCTTCAAATCCAGTTTTGAAAAGCACGTTTCCCCACTCAAGAAATCCATCATGCCATCCATCCTTGGTAATGGAAATCAATATCTGATAGTAATCTTGTTAATTTCCCTAGAGTCAGTACACTTCCTCCACTCGTCATCCTTCTTTGGAGTAAGCACTGCTGGTACTGTGCATGGAATCAGACTCTTCTAAACCAATGATTTGTCCAACAATCCTTCGAATTTCCTCCTTACCTTGTCATTCTCTTGTGGTGTCATCCTATATGCTTCCTTGTTTGGTAAACTTGCTCCTGGAATAAAATCAATATGATGACTTATATCCCTCGTTGGTAGTAAGACATTGGGAAAATCATCTACCACAATGTCACTAAACTCACTGAGCATTTCTGGAATCTCCTCAAGTAGGTCTGTAATATTGGTCTTTATTGTCACCACTCTAGGTTTGCATAGCATAGCATAGTTCATATCTTCCTTATCAATCTACTGCAAATATTCTTTTATTGACAATAATAAGATTTTAGGTGCTTGTTGTCCTACTGTACTACCTTCTTACAAAAGCATAAGCATGTGTTTGATCCCATTCTCTTCAAAGCTATGACAGTTCCTTCTACCATAATGTATTTAGCTCTTATCAACTTGCCATGATCTCCCTAACAATATATGAAAAATGTCGATAGACATAACATCACATACAATCTCATATTTATATACACCTATTTGGAAATCAACCTCACATTGTTCAACTTACCAGTATTTGATGTCCTTTTTCCAACCAAGATACTTTGTAAAGCATTAGATTGTTTGAACTTCTTCAGACTCAGCTTCTCTGCCATCTCTATGGAAATGAGATTATTAGTACTCCCAATATCAATCACCATCTTACAACATTTCCCTTGGACCTTACACATGGTCCTGAATAAATATTTCCTCTGAGGAGGCTCTATTGGCTCCTTCTCAGGCTTCAACAAGACTTTGTTCATCATCAAATCTTCTCCCCTCTCTGGCAAGTTCATATTTTATGTCCATTGTTCTTACTGCTGCTCTTTCTGAGATACATAGGCTCCTCTCTTCCATATGTCTTCTTTGTTTGGACATTTGAATAATCTGTGCCCCAACTGGTTGCATTTGTAGCACCTATAGAAAGCCTCTCTACCTCTTTCTCTACCTCTATCACCTTGGTAAGGTATTCTTCCCCTTGAGTCACCTCCTCTACCATGTTGCTCATGTTGGTTAGAGTTACTCAACTCACTTCTTTGGGATACAAATCTTCCTCTTCTTGCTGCTTATCCTCTTCCTCTGTCTGAACTCCTACCTTTTTTGAAGTTCTGCTTCCTCACTAGCTTCTCTTCTGCTCTCAAGGAACACTAATATTCCTTCTCCATTGTCCTAGGTGCTATCATACGGATCTCTTCTTGGATATCCATCCTTATACCATTGACATACCTAGAAATTTTCTCTTTTGATTCCTCCACATAACTAGATCTAAAGTTCACTTTGTAAAACTCCTTAGTATACTCTTTGACAGTCAGCGATCCATGTCTCATACTATGCATCTATCTATATAGGGTTAGCTAATAATCTTTGGGAAAAAACTTATCCCTCATTTTAGCCACCATCCTATCCCATATTTTGATCAATGGATTACTCTTCCTTCTTCTTTCTGCTTACACATTGTCCCACCATAAGGATGCATACCCTTTCAGCTTTTTCACTGCTAGTCTAACCTTCTTGTATTCTTCAATATCCTCATACTCAAAGTACTTATCTAGCTCACTTATCCAGTCAATGAGGTGCTCGGCAATGAGACTTACTTTATAGGTAGACAAATCAGGTTTTAGCCTTGAAGTTATTCCTAGAATCGACCTGAAATACCTTAGCTCAGGCATTTCTTGCATGGGTGTCTCTTCTTCTTGTTTCTATTCATCTTCTGGCTCACTCACATCTCGAACTTTTGGATTTCTCTATTTTTCAGTATCCATGGCCTCCATACATGCTCACAACTCTCTCACTTCTTCCATAATCTCCATGTTCATTGCTGGTCGACCTCTGTCATGACCTCTTCTACCTATGCATTCTACCATCTTCTTCACAAGCTTAACCCTACTATGATACCGAAATTGATGGCCTGTCTCCCCATGGGAAGCCTCTAGATATTATTCTACCATAATTAGTAGGCCCCAAAGTTGGCATCTCCACTAACTTCTTTCGACCCAACCAAAAGGATCCTCCAAATGCCACAAGGGTGGAATCCAAGCTGACGATAAGGTAGATCTGATACAAATTTCGCACCCTGTTGGATCATTAACCCCTCCACTTGTTTAATTAGGTATAACTGAGGTAGATTTGAATGGGATTTTGCACACATGGGAATTTATTTCCTTCCCGCTAGTTCACCTAGCACTATTCTCCTCGACCATTGATCTCTTCAGGGTGTCACCTATACCATCAATCTCCCTTTCCTTTGTGGCAATAAACTTTCAATTTCATCGACGAGATCCTTCGTTATCCACTGCACACTTTCACATCGTGGACATGCTTCTGGCTGCATATCTAGATCTAGATTATATCTCAGTCATATATCCCTTGAAAATAAGATTAACTGCAAAAAGCTATGTGTTCTACGTGATTGATTAGAGAATTGGTCAATCCCTCATACGTTGTTCATTCAGACACATTCACACATACTTCTGCTTCTTAATTCAAGGATTCAAACACAAACACAACTCTTCAGCTCGTGCAATCATAACAACGTAATTCAAAGATAGTTTGAACATTTAACATACTTCTACTTCTTCATTAATCAATAAAACAAACACACAGATAATGCTTCATCTCTCAGTTTCTTAAAATATTTATAATGGAAACCAACTCCCAGTAATGAGACTCTACATGATGTCTTTCTTTTCAAATAGAGAATGCGAAGAGGATTCCATCTATAAAGACTTCCCATCTTGGTCATGGTAACGAAAAATGTTTAAATTTTGTTATGTTTTTTAATATTATTTCTTTTGGCTAATATGTAAGGATTTACTTACTATTGGGAGATCTAAGGCATGATCTAACTATTCATTTGGTTTGAATTTGGAAAAGGTAGGCATGCACCCTTTGCATGATTTCATTGAATGTTGGATTTCTTATGTTGGTTGTGAAGCCTGATCTTCTAGATGCAGAGATATTATTAAGATGTGTTTGTACCCTAGGTTTACTGTACACTCGTTCCCCCACTTTGGGGTTCAGGATGTTTGTTGGCCAACAGTTTTGTGGACACATGGTATTGGGTTAACTGTAGTATTTTCCAATGGTATTTCCCCTATAAAAGAAAATAATTGTAATACATCTGGGTATGGTATTATATTGTATTGTAGCATTGTAAACAATCTTTGTGATTGTGTGAGGGAGACTATGAGAGCGTGAAGAGGAAGTGCAGCGGTATTATTGCAGGTTGTATCCCTTCATCTTTCTGGACAGTAATAAAAGGACTGGAAATTTCTATGTGAAATTATCCCATCATTTCAGTGAACCATGCTATATCCATGTCTCTCTGTAATGTGTTTAATATGTTTTGCATCTTGCTTAATGATTTAAATGTATAAATTCTATTGCTTTGCGGTCCCATTTTCTAACATTCTTGGTCAATGAATTTGAGATCTTATTGTGATGGATTATCTAGGCTTGCCAATTGCATATTTTCCTAAACATTTTTTTCCCTTGAGTTATGTGATTAATTATTCATGGTCTTGGGATGGATCTTCTACCATATGTTGGTTATATACTTGTATTCATCTTTTTGAGCCATGAGTTAATAATTTAGAGTTTGGTAAATTTATTTGTAGCCTTAGTTTCAACCTGCGCTTTCTTACAATTTGCAATGGCCCACCTTACTCTATTTGTTTTTGGTATATGCTTTTGAGTAAAATGATATGGATCAACCATGCTTACTATATTAATTACGACCTCGATGCTTTGGAATTTCATTTTATTTATGGGTAGTCTATGGTTTTTGCAAGCATTTTTGTGACTCTCCATTTCCATGGAACATTGCCTAGCATGAGCCTGAACCTTCAATGGCTCCTAAGTTTCCACAATAATTTCAAAATTTTCCATGGCTTGAGAGGTTCTTTCTCTGCTTACACAAACATTGAAGGAGATGGGGCTACTTAGAATGTATTCGAATTGTGACACCTGAATAATTTCCTTTGTAGGAAAATCTACATAGAATTAGTATTTGTTTTTTAAATTCTCGATCATGGTGGAATATCCAACGACCCTTCTCATGATATCCGACAAGTATGCCATACCACCAATGGAAAATGTCATTGATATTTCTCTTCTTTTGTTGGTATATGTATCGGATATTTGATGAATTTTCCTACGATTCTGACGATCATGCCATACCACAGACAACAAATTTCGTTGGTCTTTTTTTTTTTTTTTTGGTGTATGTGTCAGATATCTGAAGGACATGTGGTTGGATATCTGACCTTTTGTAAAGTATTGGGGGTCTGATATCCGACGTGTATGTGGTCAGATATACTATGTGTATATTAATAGATTTTTAGTTGGATATGCGACAATGGCATGTCAGGTATTCGACGAGACCATATTGTTGTTAGAGATCCAATGAAAATAAATTGATGTTTATAAAAGGTGATGCTTGTTAGAGTGCCGATAGCTTGACGTCAAAAATCAGACATATATGTTGTCAGATTTTGGGTTCATATTTTCATGTGAATGATACTCCTCCATCACTCAAATTCCCCCCTCCATCGATGGATGTAAATAGAAGGATGATTGGTAAAATTCATTTTTATCTTTTACCAATGTAGGTAATGATGATATTTTTTAATTTATCAAATGTTGTTGTACTTCCATGAGTGGATGACAATGCATTTGATATCTCAAGTACATGTATTTCCTTCTCCCAAACAACAAGCCATTGTAGGTCACTTCCATTGCACCATTTTCAAATATTGATTTAAAAGTATATAACTTGTTTAATTGGCATGTGTTTTTAGTGTGTTATTGAATAGATGTTCACCATCCACAACAATTATCCAGTGTTGATGCATCAACTATCAAGTGATCACTTATTGTGGACTCAAAGAAACCTATGAATGGAGAGATGAGCATTCCAACACCTTTTATATTCTAAATACATGTATATTCCATTTTCAAAGAAAATTTCATTGTAGATTACTCCCATTGCATCGCTTTCAAAGAATAATTAAATTGGTGTGTGTTGGAAGTCATTTTCAAGGCATCCTCTATTATGGCCTTGAAGTAGGATGTTCAATTGATGGCTCCACCTTGGAACACATTTCCTATAAGATTAAATTACTCATGCATGGTGAGTTTTTTTTATATTGAATTGTAATTTAATAATTAATGTACATTTGTTCATTTTTTAAATGGTTCAATTTTTTAAATTGTGCTTCATATCTAAACTCTAAAAATGAACATCAATCCTCAATGTAGGTAGCCTCAAACTTCCTCGATCATGGGGAACATTAAGATCAAAATTTTGGAGGCATCTAGTTGTGGGAAGTGAAGTAATGGTCATTGAGTTTTCATATTTTACTTTGAGCATGGGCTACCTTTTTTTAACAATATTTTTCTAACTAAGTGTAATTTTTTTATAACTAAAGCTTTAAAAAACAAAAAAAAAAACAATGCAAAATATAATATATAAAAAATAATAAAGAAAACAAAAAATAATATAATAAAAAACGAACAATGAGTTATACATAATATTTTAATATTTTTAAAAAATGAGCTATTTACATACTTTAAATTTTTTTTTAATAAATATATTTTTAATTTGATTTTTAATCTTGTCTTTAAAAAAATCAAAATTTGTTACAAATCTATCACAATTTTTATGACAAGGCAACATGTTGCACCCTACACATAGATCTCCATGGTTGGATTCCTCTCCACATTCATTTAGTTAGGTTTGATAGTTTATTGGCTATAAATTTAATTTATAGAAGCATCATGATTGATGGATTAACTTGTCTAACTTTCGTTTTTAGAATCCTTTTCTCTTGAGGCCCATTAGCACCTCAAATATTCCAAGAGATCAAATTCATTTAGATAGAACGAGAATGGAAAAAATGATTCATGAGTTTAGCATGTTGACATAAATCAATGAGATTAACACCCACCTCTTTGATTCTCTACTAATTACTTTGCAACCTTTCTTTTTATCCTCTTTTTTTCTTAAATCCATTTCCTTCCTCTTCTTGGTTTGAATCACTAATTGAGTGGAGGTTTTGAATCTTTGCAGGACTTCTTCTAGAACCTCCATTTGCTGGGTCAGGATATTGGAGGAATATGACTCTTACATGTTTCTTCCAAAGTTGGAAAATCTAAATCACCAAGCTATGTGTCCTCCCCACTTTATTTGGTTTTTCAACATCATTTTCTAGTGCTTGTCCTTTCTTTGTGCTAGAGGGATGAGGGGATTTCTCATGAATTTTTTTTGTCATCCCCTTGTTTATTTCTTTCTTATTTTGTTCAATGAATTTTTTCATGGTTTTCCTTGGTTCATGTTTTCTCCCCCATACACTCATATCCTCTTCTATTGGGTTATTTATCATCCCAAAGTTGTTCACGGTTGGGGGTTTCTTCTATTTATATAGGATCCAATGTCTTTTGGGTTGTCTTGGTTTGGATGGATTTTCTAAAACCCATCATGATAATTATCCTTCTCCAATTTGGTTGCAACCACTGAAATATTTAAAGGGAATTGTTGGAAGATACATCCATGTTCATGGCACTTCTAGAACCTAAATGAGATGTGCTCATAATCTATTGACTGGATCCACTCATTGTCCTTGTACATTAGGATTATTTACTCTAGAATATCCTTATGTATGTTAATGTAGACAAATATCCTTGCATATGAAGTGTGATGACATGATTTATTATTTTAGCAACCCTTAGAAAGGAGTATAGACTGTTTCCATCTCCCATAACAATTGGGGAACGTAGTACAGTCAGATCTAGATAGGAGAATGAGATAAATCCTCTATGTATGGGTTTAAATATTTCTATCTAGTGTTTTATAACTTGCCATCGAGTTGAAGAAATATGGTCCATTGTCAAATATTCTCTCCCGATTATCCATGTTTGTGAATTCATTATGAAGATCCCTTTTGACCTAAGCTTGAGGTGATATTGAGAATTAGGTTTCCACTTGGTGTAAATCCACCATATCAGAGATTTTCCGATAGGACAAAGGCTAATGAAATTCCCAATGACTGTATGATCCTTGATTTATTGGATCCGCTCATTAATATTTCTTGAGGTAATTTAACAATCTAGAATTTGTAGATATTTCATAAACCATTTTCATGATCGGTGATTTCTGAGAGGCCCGTAGCTTAATGGAATTTTATATCTAGATCCTTATCCCATTGTTCCTTTAATTAAATATTTTTAAGGTAGATTTGTGACTTTAACCAGCTGAGGGTTTTCGTTTATCTCCTTATTTGAGATTTGGGAGGGAGGGATCTCCTCTCCTTTCTCCAAAATATTCCATAACTATGTGTTGTACAGTCGCAACTAAGGGTTAGACCATGCAACTACAATGAGAGTGTAATATCTGTATCCAAATATTCTCAAGGATTACTCAAGGGAATAATCAACCAGTGTAAAATAACTCCATATTGAAAATATAAAATCAATATTGAAGATGAGTGATGATGATTTACAATTACATTGGTAGGGTTTTATATAAGCCTTATTGTGCC
>LPNX010595016.1:18656-120537 GCA_001517045.1 Pseudotsuga menziesii | reverse complement strand
ATACTAATTTTCAACCCTAAGGCAACCCTAAATTAATAATAATAAAATATTTATGTATGTAATATTGCGTAAAATGGTAATTAATTTTAGATTTTTCTTCTTTGAATTTAAACATAATTTTAGATTTTTCTTCTTCTTTTAGATTTGATCTTGAGGCCTATGTGAGCTTTCACATGAGTTTCTACCAATTGACGACCCTTGGGGTTAGCAACCATAAAACTATCATAACGTATCAATTAAGGAGGATCCTTGGGATTAGCAACCATAAAACTATCATGGTATCTAAAAAATTGAAGGTACCAATATCAACCTTAGGATGCCAATCTCCAATATTTTTTCACCCAAAACCTCACAAAAACTCCGTGAAAACAAAGAGTTTGGAATTTGTACATTACTAGAAATCTGAAAAAATTGGAGTTACCAATAAGAGTGATGGTATATCAATTGATATTAGTGATCAAGTAATGAGAAAGTATTGGATGCATACACTATCAAATATGTGGTATAAACCTCAATACATCCCTAAACTAAGATCTATGGGTATATTTTTATTATTATTATTGCCCATTGATAGTTATTTCCATTCATTTATCAAATTACGCGTGGATTATGGTGTGTTTTATTTCATGAAATGATATTTCTAGAGTATGGATTCTTTACTATTTATAGGCTATTGAAGCTATTCAAAGGTGAAACTATTTTTTATCATCACCCTTAATGACTCGTTTATAGGCATTATCTAGTTTCTCCTTGTTAGGTACCACAACTACCTTCTCTTATCCCGTATCTTTTGAAGGGTTGAACAAATTCCAAAAGGTATTGGATCACTGAATGGAAAAATATAGTATCCCAAACTGATATTCTATTGTTTTGATAGTATGCTTGTAGGTTTAGTGCTTTAGTTATGCTATATTGACAAAATAAAAGTTGCATGAAAAATAATGTCGTGCCAAAAGGCCTATAATATAGTTGTTTTGGAGAATAAATAGGAAGAAGACTGTCAATGAGAGAAGGTACACATACCAATAATAATAATTTTGATAGTACATCGAGATATGTGAGGCATGCAAGAAATACATGTAGTGAAAGATGTAGGTACAATTATCAAAATAGTTTATTTAGTCAAACTTATTACCTTTCTTTTTTGCATTGACTTAGCCACTTTAAATTCACTAACTCTAAAATAGCTAATAACTGTTGGCTAATAATGGTGATGATTCATGGTATTATGTTTCATTAGGTTGCATCATCACAAACTTGTGAAGCATAATACCACGAATCTTCACCATTGATTGGCTGAACAGTTGTTATCTTTTGTGAGATATAGTTCATGTGGATAGAGTTCTTGAACTCTGTCCTCATGGGTAGTTTTGTTTGATTATGATATTTACATGTATGTAGAAAAAAATTTAATATTTTGAAAAAATAGTTATTGTAAGTGGATTACTTCATTCAATCACTTAATGAAAATATATCGTATAGTCCAGGATTTCATGGTGTTTATAGCTTGGGAATTACTGGATTAGGTTCGAGTTGCTTTCTAATATAAGGTTTCTATATTAAAACACCTTAAAGAAGAAATCCATAACATTTGCCAGAATTATGGAAAACCCCTGTTGTTGCTACAATTTGGAAAATAATGGGTTAGGTTCAAGTTTCTTTCTAACCTAGGGATTTTATAATGATCTTGAATGATCTAGGGGTTAGGTTCGTGTTTCTTTCTTATAACAAAATATGGCTCGGCAATCCTGCTCGGAGCAGCGACCGATTTTCATCCTTCTCCACAAGGCTGAGCATACATGTGAGCAGAAAAACTCTATCTATCGTGGCTATGGTGGAACTCGAATCATTCTCTAAAACTCCCTTAAGCATCTCATTCAGGTGGGGTCAGCTTAATAGCTTATTTGGGAATCGGTTGCTGAGATAACTCACATAAAAACAACCAAATCAGTTTGAATGCGAACCAAAATGTGGTGGGTTCGTCCACTAATTGTAACGCTTAGATTGGACATACTTCAGAATCCATATCAACCAATATGGGTCAAATGTGGGTCAAATGAAACTGTCAAATGCAACTCTATTTTTACCCCCACAGTTATCTCCATAGCTATCTCTGATCCAAATGCAAATCGGTGGCCACCGACCTATTCCACTGGCTCAAAACAATTGTCCATTGTGGCAGTTTCCTAGTTATTTTTCTATGGTTTTTCGGGTCCCAAACTTTCGGGGCCATTTTGAGGCCCTAAACGACATTTTTTGGTGATTCAGGGGCCAAATGATTGCCATCGAATAAAATTTATGACCTCGGGAAGTTAACTATTCAACTTACCACCTTGGGGCCAAAAAATTTATGACGGTTCATCTTCTAGTGTTATGTTTTGGAATTTTGGGGTTCTCACTCTCATTATTATCATAAATAGGCCCCTTTGGCCTCATTTTGTATTCAGCTTTGCACAGATGAGTGTAGTAGTCACATCTCTTCTTAGAGATAGCTACCACCATTCTAGCTATTGTATTATAGTCAGTCCCATTTCTACCATTTAATAGAATATTTGTTTACTGTATCTCTTTTATATTTGCAAAATTTATGTTATTATGATTCCGTACACATTCTTTCATTTTGTTCACACATAAATCCGGATCAGTGGTATTAGAGAAATATGCTCTTTGATTATTTCTCGGTGCATGTCTTCGACGAGGTCAAGATATAGAGAGTTCGGTCTCGAACTAGTTTCACTTGATCACTCTTGCCGCCCCAAACGACCTCCCATGGTAGAAGAAAAGAGAGATGACGGAGCAGGAGATCCTATCAATTCACTGCTCAAGGAAGCCCTCGAGTGACAAAGGAACGAGATGATGGATAGTTTCACCCAAATCCTACTACGAATTCCAGCAGTGGCAAGTGCATCTTCAATAAGCAGCCGGTTCGGGGATGTAACTCCCTTCAAGTTACAAGTTAACTTTGATATTCCTTTATTTGAAGGAAAAATCGATGCATATACCCTAGATAATTGGTTGAATGTTCTAGAAGGGTATTTCTCTGTCCACAATTTTTCCGACAGAGAAAAGATCACCTTTGTGCTCCTTAAGGTAGTCTCCCATGTCCAAAATTGGTGGGGTACTTATTGTGAGAAAAACTCATCAAATGAGTTTGGAATTTTTGAAACAAATCCCACTTGGGCCTCTTTCATAGATGCCGTCAGGGAACAATATTACCATGTGGGAAACTATGATGACTGGTACACAAAATGGACCAATCTACATCAAAAAAGGGACCAAACGGTGTCGGAGTACACCAATAAATTTCATACCCTACGTACAAAGTTGAGTATCAAGGACTCTGAGCGGAACTTGATTCAAAAATATCGTAGTGGTCTACATCAGTACATCCGAACTGAGATGGACTTCCTTGACATCTCTTCACTTGGATTCGCCTATCGGTATGCTGTCAAAATCGAGGAGAAATTTCGACAAAAGAACAAGAGAGACTCTGGACCTGTGCACCCACTGCAGAAGCAAGGCAAGGGAAACCCTGGCCTGTAAAACATAGGACAAGGAAAGGACAACCATTCCCCGCCACAAGAAAAGAAGGGGGAATGGAAAGACAAAGAAGGACACCAGTAAGTGGTGTGAATTTCATAAAATCCCTTGGCACAACACTGATGAATGTTGCTCAAAGCAGTCATTAGTGGCCAAGATCAAATCTTCAGAATGAGATCCTGATTCTGATTCCGAGCCCAATGCCACAACCACATACAATGGGAGGCAGATCATTGATGCAGACCCCACTGCCACTATTGCTACCACACATATTCAACTGGAGGATCCTGAAGAGTCAGAGGCAGAGGAGCGCCTCTTCCACTCGCAGATGTCGGTGAAGGGAATGCCTCTACATTTTGGTGTTGACAATGGTAGCCAAAAGAACCTGATCTCAACAGAAGTCATCAAGAGATTGGAGCTTCCGACATCACCACACCCACAACCTTACAGCATCGGTTGGCTAAGCCAAGAACGAGGTATCCACATTACTCAACAATGCCTCCTACCATATGGCATCAAGCCTTTCAAAGACAAGGTACTATGTGATGTGGCCCCACTTGAAGTCCGTGATGTTCTTTTAGGACAACCATATATGTGGAAACGTCATCCTGTATATGAGTCACGACCTCACAGCGTCATTGTTACTTTGGGAGGAAGACTCTATCAAATACCAGAGACCGTTGCACCTAAAAAAGTCTCACAAGGTAGGAAGATAAGCTCCCACATCAGAAAATTATTCCTCTTAACAATTGCATCTGAAGGAGAACATAAGATCATAGAGACCTCCACACCCTCTACACAAGGTGTCTCTGCTCATTAGACACAAGAAGAAGACAAAGCCATTGTTTCCTCATTTATTCGAGTACCTCTACAATGCAATTACATGCATTCAAGGTGCTCATCCAGAAACAAATCATCCATACAACAATTATAGCCCTCCTGGGATGTCAAAGAAAGGAAGCCTCTTCACTTCAGCAAATGTTGCACCAGGAGATCAACTCAACACACAGTTCAAGATATGATACATGATTCGATGAAATGGAGACCATTGCTTCCTAAGGAGGGAGGATTGATCCAGATGGAGATCCGTGTCCACCCACCTATTCCATTGGATCAAAACAATTGTCCATTGTAGCAGTTTCCTAGTTATTTTTCTACAGTTTTTTGGGTCCCAAACTTCCAGGGCCATTTTGAGGCCCTAAACGACATTTTTTGGAAATTCAAGGGCCAAATGGTTGCCATCATCATGTGTTTTATTGACCAAAAGTTGTAAATCTTAGATATACCTTTCCAACGAGCTATCGAACTCCCAAAACGGAGATCGTATGCAAATGTTATGAGCCCGGGAAGTTGACTGTTCAACTTACCACCTTAGGGCCGCAAACTTTATGACGGTTCATCTTCTAGTGTTAGTTTAAGACTTTTGGGGTTCTCACCCTCATTATTATCATAAATAGGCCCCTTTGGCCTCATTTTGTATTCATCTTTGCACAGATGAGCGTATAAGTCACATTTCTTCTCAGAGATAGCTACCACCATTCTAGCTATTGTATTACAGTCATTTCTATTTCTGTCATTTAATAGAATATTTGTTTACTATATCTCTATTATTTTTGCAAAATGTATGTTATTATGATTCTGTATCCGCTCTTTCATTTCGTTCACACATAAATCCGGATCAATCTCTATTTGAAGTCCGTACAACATTGTAAGTAATTTTAGGGGTACCAGTGAACCCATTCCTGCATGTTCGGTTCGCTAGGGCTAAGAGCATTGGGTCTGTCATTAGCTGATCAATGTAAATGAATGCACATCAAAGAAAACCCATGTTTGAAAGATGATAAAGATAACACAACTATATATTCATTCCGTGAAAGAAATCCTGAGGGATGCTGGAATTAATTATTCATAAATTGGGTACCAGAGTATAGAGACTGTCGTCAAAGTGCCTGCCTGCTATTTCCACATTTGAGAAATCCACAGTTGCAGAGTACTTGATTTCGCAGCAATTAGTCACCTGCTTGGATCCATTGATTTTGTAGCCATTTGTGACCTGCTTGGATCCACAGTAAACTGCCATGGAAGGCACGAACATATCAATAACATCCCCTATCACTCTTCCTACTACCAGGGGATATTTTGAATGCACCATTGAGGAAGAATACTACGAAATCCGTTTTCCTTTCTTGCTTTCCTCTCAAAAAAATTCATAGTTGAATTCAGATGCATTACAAACAAAGGTTAAAAAAGGAAGGATTCAAGTTAGTGAAGAAGCATGAAGTATAGACAGAGACCCTTTGGGTTGTTGGTAAAAGTAAAGTAATCAAGTAGGCAAGGTATATAAATGAGGTGTCTAAGTGCTCACCTGCACAAGATCCCGTTCACCATAACCGAGTGAGAAGGAACACATCACCACTGGACGAGAGAGTGAGGACCATCCGACCCTGTAAAAATGGAGGTTTGCTTTATCCAAAGCCTAAATTGAGAAGGCGGGATTGAAACGTACCAACCCTGCATAACCTGGGTCTAAGCCTGCTCTAATAGCCTCTGGCTTCTCTCTATTGGCTAAGAAACCCTGGATATTTGCAGGACTATCTTAAAAATTTAAAAATAGACATGAATAAGGGCACGGTACTCACAATTTTGGGATGCTTTTTCTCGACTGACAATTGGCCTCCTTGTCTGCTACAAAACCAAAATCCACTCTCCTTAGTCTTCATGGCCGGTCCAAATCATTGCTCCCACTGATATTATTCTCCGGCCAAGTTGCGCAGATCGACCCTTGATCACTGAACGACAAGCACCCGACAAGATGCACAGCACAGAGGAAGAAGCTTTCTCATGATCACTGAACACAAGCACCCAACGAGATGCACAGAAGAAGCTTTCTCGTGCAGCTGAAAGGAAAATAGTGCACCACTGTTAGTGTTTTTTATGGTTTTATGTTTTTGTTATTTTATTTATATATATTTATTATAAATAATTGTTTGATAATTATTTATGCTTTATTTTATTTATTTATTTATACTATGTTTTATTTTTTTTTATATACAAAGAGGGGGGTGTATCTATGTGAGTCTTTATGTGTGCAGTGAATCTATGATGATGAGGATGAGGATGTCACTGATGATGATTATGTCGATGATGATCATGATGTTATCCATGATGTCGATCATTATGATGATGACGATGCTGATGAAGATGAGGATGCTGATTATGAGGATGAAGATGATCATGATGATGAAGACGAAGATGATGATGATGAAGATGACAACAATGATGATGATGTTGATGATGATGAAGATGATGATGATGATGATGATGATGGTGGTGATGACCGTCTTGATATCATATGAAATGATGAAAATGATAACAATGTTGATGATGATGATGATGATGACATTGATGATGCTGTCGATGGCGACGATGATGTTGGTGATGATGACGACGATGATCATGATGTTGATGGATGATGATGTTGATGATGATGATGATGTTGATGATGATGAAGATGTTGATGAAGATGATGTTGATGATGATGAATGTGATGATGATGATGATGATGTTCATGATGATGATGAGCATGGTGAGGATGATGACGATGATGAACCACATGATGATGATGTTCATGAAGATGTTCATGATGATGATGAGGATGGTGAGGATGGTGAGGATGATTACGATGATGAACCACATGATGATGATGATGATGATGATGATGTGTGATGAAGATGATGATGTGTGATGATGATGATGATGATGATGTGTGATGACGATGACGACGACGACGACGATGATGATGACGACGATGTGTGATGAAGATGATGATGTTGATGATGATGATGATGATGATGTGTGATGATGACGACGATGATTATGAAGATGATGATGTATGATGATGAGGACGACGATGATGAATATGATGATGATGAAGATAATGATGATGAAGATGATGATGATGATGATGATGTTGATGATGATGATATAAGGATGGTGAGGATGACGACGACGACGACGATGATGATGATAATTATGATTTTGATGATGGCGATGACAATGATGATGATGATGACAATGATCATGAGGATGATGATTTTGAAAGCATGCATGGCTTGGCAATTTTCTTTTTAAATCAATTTCAAAATTAAAAAGGGCCCAATTCTTTTATAATCATTATAATCTTATTTGTGCCCTTTTTGAACTTGGATTCAATAAAACGAAATATGATAAACCAATATGGTAACATTGTCGTCATCATTGTCATCACCATCATAAAAAAAAGTCAAAAATTCCTTATAAAAGAAAGAAGAGAACAATGATTTATTATCACATACACTTTTACTAAGAACCTTGACATATATCTTATTTAATAGCTATAAGGAACAAATATGCTATTGAGACTCAAGCTTTGGTGGGTGGAATGACAAAAATTATGAGAGTCAAACTTTGGTGGGTGGAATGACAACATTTAAACGACTTAAGAAGCCATTGTTGTGGCAATTTAACAAAGTCTAAATATCTAAAATGATTTTGATGTTTGTCACCAAACTATAAAGTTGCAATAAGATCAAAGATATATGAAAAATTTGGAATCTAATATATTTTCATGAGACATAAAGTATGTAAAAGATTAAAAAAAACATTAATGTTATGTTCTACATTATTAACATCTAATCTTTTTATTATAGCAATAAACTAAGTAAAAATTTTGGACATCAATTTTGCTAACTACATTCTTCTATATAAATATGTTATTTAAATTAAATACTTTTTTAAAATAAACTTAAAACATTCAAAACAAAAATAAAATGATAAATTCTAAAATTTCATATAAAATATTTTATGGAAAAATATTTCAAATATAAATAAAATTAAATATTTATAGCTATATTTACTTTATTTTTATTAGCAAATATCACGTCAAAAGAAAACCATGTGTGTTACTAACTACAATGTAGCTTATGGGCATTATCAAATGATAAAGTTTTAGGCATAAATCACTTTAAATTAATATTTATTTATAGTATTTGGCAATATAATTAACTCATACTATCAAGATATTAGTGTTTTAAAACACTAATCTTTACACTATGATGATGATGACGACGACGATGAAGATGATGATGATGACGATGATGACAACGACGACGACGACGATGACGATGATGATAATGATGATGACGATGATGATGATGACAATGATAATGATGATGACAATGATGATGGTCATGATGATGAAGATGACGTCGACAATGATGATGAAGATGGCGATGAGGGTGATTATGATGATGATGATTATTATTATTATTATATATGATGAAGATGATGATGATGATGATGATGTTGAGGATGGTGATCATGAGGATGGTGAGGATGATGACGATGATGATCCACATGATGATGATGATGATGATGATGTCCATAACTCTTTTTAAAAAGAAATAAGATAAAAGAATAGGTTTAATTAAATATTTACCTTTCATTATATTTTATCGTTGACGATGACGACGACGATGATGAAGATGATGGTGATGTTACAGACGACGATGACGATGATATGAAGTAATTAATTTGATCTAGGTTTAATTTTAATGATGATGATGGCGATGAAGATGATGATGATGATGACGATGATGAATATGATGACGATAGTTATGATTTTGATGATGACGATGACGATGATGATGATAATTATGATTTTGATGACGACGATGACAATGATCACGGGGATAACGATGTCATCTTCATCGATTATGATGTTGGTGATGATTATGTTGATGAGGATGAGGATGATGAAGACGATATGACGATGATGATGTTGAAGACAATGACAATGCTACATACGATGATGATGATGATATGAAGTAATTAATTTGCTCTAGGTTTAATTTTAATGATGATGATGGCAATGTAGATGATGATGATGATGATGACGATGATGAAGATGATGATGACAACAATGATGATGATGATGATTATGATTTTGATGACAACGACGATGACAATGCTGATGATAATTATGATTTTGATGACGACGATGACAATGATAATGATGACAACAATGATCATGAGGATAATGATATAATCTTCATCGATTATGATGAATATGATGATCTTGGTGATGATTATGTTGATAAGGATGACGATGATGAAGATGATATGATGATGACGATGACGATGATGGATATGATATGAAGACGATATGATGATGACGATGCTACAGACGACGTGATGATGATATGAAGTAATTAATTTGATCTAGGTTTAATTTTAATGATGATGATGGCGATGAAGATGATGATGATGATGATGACAATGATGAACATGATGATGATGACGATGATGAGGACAATGATGAATATGATGATGATAATTATGATTTTTATGATGACGATGACGATTATGATAATTATGATTTTGATGATGATGATGACAATGATCATGAGGATATTTACCTTTAATTAATTATATTTCATTGTCTTCTTCATCCATTTCATTGTCTTCTTCATCCAAGTCATCATCTGTATCATCAGATCCAGATTCAACATTGTAAGGGTTGGCCATATCATCATCGTCATCATCATCAGTTATGCTCATCGTGTCATCATCGGTATAACTTTCATCGGCATTGTTTGCGACATCATCGGATTCAACTGTTTCTTGGAGTACATCTTCTGCTAGATCATCATCATCATCTAACTCATGTTGATCATGCTCTGCATCATCATATCCTTCTTCTATAGAACCCTCTCCATTATCATCGTCTAGTTTATACTTTACCAGCCTTCCCCTTGGATCATGTCTCACAATAAATGACCAGCCCACTTTACCTGGAACCTCTTAGTAAAATACGTGTTCACATTGGCTTGGAAGGACATAGGGCTCTATTCTTAGCTCAAACAACCTTGTGCTTACCATGGTAAATCCATTATCATGTTCAATAATAGTTCTATCCAGATCACATTGATTCAATCGTAACCTGTACCATTTGAAAACGATTAGAACTACCTTAAAGGATTTAAAGTCACACTGTATAATATCTTCCAAATACCCATAGTATCAATTGTTTGAGACTTATGGATGTCTGTCAGTTCTAGATGAAACATTGCTAACCTCAAAGACAACAAATATCCCAAAATCCAAGTTTTTCTTTGTTTCATCCAATGTTTTGATTTGATATATACCTCCATTGCAAACCATAGCCTTATTTTGTTTTACCTGCAATAAGCAATACACGAAAATATTACACAACCATTCAGTCCTTATGCATCAATACATGGAAAAGAAGAACATGTACGTCAAAATGTAATTTGCAAAATAGAATATTTAGAGGGATTGATTAATTATATGCTTTCCATTTTATCTTTTACACCATATGCCAAATCAATTTCCCTTTCTCTTATATTTCTATCTCCGTTGCATTGTGCTGCTTATACCAATGAAGCCACACCTTCCCATGATATTCCATGACCCAATTGTTCTCATCGTTCAATCCATACCTTCATCCAGTCAAGATTGTTTTCAATGTATAAATGAATTGCATCCCATTCTCAACCAACTGTTTAATGACAATAACCATTAAAATGAAAGAAAGGTGTAAATCTCCTGAACAAAGTATATTCTCTTAATTGAAGCAATTATGACTAGAAAATACAATTAGAATATGAATGATATAATAAACATCCACTAGCTAATAATTACCTTTCATATTCCTCAATACCTTTCCCCTTCAGTTGCTCCCCTTCAACTTTTTTATTGGAGTCTGGATCACAAATGCGGCGTAAATTGAGCTTTGACGCTAAAATAGGAAGATATTCACTAATATACAACATGTTTTAGTATACTGTATATCCTTCCATCAAAGAACCCTCAACATGTGCTTGTTGTCTCACCAAACCCTTCATAAATTTCAAGTGCCTCTCAACCATCCACATGGACCTTGAGTGCACAGGTCCACACAACTCAATCTCCTCAACTTGGTGTATGAGGTAGTGTTCCTATGCATTGAAAAATGCCGATGATAGATGCTTCTGCATTTCACACATGAGACGAGGAATTTATCTCCTCCAATACTTTATATCTTCTTTATGGATTTCTTTATATGTCAACCATCTACAAGTGACACAAACCAATAACGATATGTAACAAAAATAAACATTAAATTACAATATATGCTGAAATAGTGCACAAAAAAACAAATATAAATTATACGAAGAATTAAAGAAACACTAAGCACATGTAAGTAATTGCTAGTTACCTCATATATTTACCAAGACTATATATAACTTGTTTGACATTGTTAGCGAAGTTGTCCGAGAGAGAGAGAGGTAGAACATACTGTATCAATATACAAACCACACCATTTATTAAACAAAGAGTATACAAACAAGAAAAACAAAATATACACAGTAAAATGAAAATAATTAAGTTATATGGACATAAAAATAATAATTACCTTGATGAAGACATGCCAATCATGTGTTTTGACCCCCGCAAAACCACCTTTTTTGGTTATGATATTCTTCAAGTTCGCACAAAATCCAGTGGGAAATTTAATTTTCCGCATTAATTCTTTGACAACATTTCTTTGTTGCTTTGTAAACATCCATGGAATTGAGTTTATATTAACTTGTTCTTCGTTGGTATGAAATTGGATGACATATTTCATTGCATGGTTGCTTTCTTGGATGTCTTTGAAAGATTTCACAACTTTATCTTTCTCCCTCCTTAGCTCCAATAGTCACCATAAGGTTTCAGTAACATTATTTCCAATACGCATTGTATCAAACAAATGAGCAATTTGCAGGTGCTCATAGCAGGGCAACCTGCTGAATTGAATAGGATAATGTTTCATTCCTTGTGGAAGCCCATTAATGCCTTCATGATCATGATGGACATAATAAATATTATTTTATAAATAAATTACATCATAAATCAAATATGGCCACTACAGTAAACAACTCACAATAAATATTAAAATACATAAAAATTCATATACGATGATCCATACGTACCATGATGACGATTTCTATTGTATTACATATTCCAAAGGTGAGGTGTCATTCTTCGTGGTTTGCAGTCTCCTGCTTCCCATTGAAAATATTTTTTCAATTGTTCTATACATGTGATTCTTAGAGAGGAAATTCCTATACTCATCAAACACCTCCTTTCTTAATCTTTTTGAACGACAAGATTTTATCTTAGGACCATAAACTAGACATACAAATTTACCCTTTATCTGAAGACCTACAATATTTAGATATGGAATATCTATGTCAAATATATTCATATATAAACTATTCTAACTACTCCATATCATTAAATACAATTAAAGTGGAACTTAAAATTACAAACCACAAAATGAAGTTAACCCAGGGGCACCATGTATTTTCCATACAACCATTGCATGGAATTGAAATTGCCTTTGTCATATTGGTCTAGATATGTCATACATAGTGATTCCATTCCATAACTTCAGTTGCTCATCTATAAGAGTTTCGATGTATACATTCATCTCTTTGACTTGGAACTTACCTGATTGATTTGAAGTACATATAAAAAATATCATTATGAGAACCATTAAGATATATAAACCATGCACAAGAGTAAAATAATAGACATATATATGAAATTAAGAAACATAATACGACAAATGAGATGCCTCAACTAATCATCAACAGCATTATGTGCTCCCTCTTTATTGACAACCATGGAGGAATGTTATTGTTGATAACAAAAATATGCCACACTGTGTAAATGGATTTCATCTATGCAAATGGATTAACACCATATGCTGCCAAAGAAATCCTAAGATTACGTTGTTCTTATTTAAAGTAAGGCCACTTTTCCTCCATATCTCTAAAAGTAGAACCATCTGTAGGCATTCAGATAACATCATCTTGACTTTTGTTCCTAGCATGGTAATCCATAAATTGCGCTATGTTTTTTCACCTGAACAGTCATTGCAAACGTGGAATGATGGGAATATAACGAATAACCTTTTGAGGCACCTTTTTTGTTACTTTATTTGTACGATGTCTACTTACATGGCATTCCAAAAATTCTATTGCAAATTCATGCTGATTATAATATATAACATGGTCATCGAGACATGCATGAATTGCTTCATAATGCATTCCAATCTCTTTCATGATGGAAGATAAATATCAATATGTGCGAGATAAAATATTTGATGGTGGTAACAAAAATTCAGATATCAAGCTACAAAAAAAATAAAAAAATAGTTAATGCGATAAATAAATAATATTAATGAAACACGCTTCATCCGTATGATGATCAATAATGAGTTAACAATACAATTATTAGAGTAATACAGATAAACTTTATCATGATCCTATATATTTGATGGATTAATTTACATACCTTAGCATCCATGTGATTGCAATGTTTGAAAGACCATTCATACCCTTCAAGTGCATTATCAACAATACAGTAGAGAGAATATCTTTTTTGGAGCCTTCATAAAGGGGTTAATATGCCTTATCGAGAAAAGGTATATCGTGAACATCATCAAAGTCATCATCATTTTCATTATCAACGTCATCGTCATCGTCATCATCCATTCTAACATTAAACGAATCATGGATCAATGTATTTGTACCATCATCTTCAATTACATTATCGGTATGATAATCTTGTTCAATATGATCATTCACTTGTTCTCCATTAAACATACACGCTCCATGTTCCTGATCCTGAACTTGCTCTGCAAGCACTTCCTCTGGACAATATGTTGTAGGGTGTCTTTCCTTTAATATAAATACATGGAAACATCAATAGATATACATTAATATATGAAAAATAAAAATAATACATACAATTACCAAAAAAAAGAATATAATAAACTTTATAATGTTAAACCTACAAATGGACGATATTCGTTCCCCCCCTAAGCATGTCCATGTTCCCTGCAATGTTTTGTGGCTGTTGAGATCAATATTTTTCTCCTCGTAAATCCCTTGCATTGAGTACACAAACAATAACATTTTCCATCACCCCTTCATTTCACTGCATCCCATAGTCTAACAAGGAATTGTCGGTTGTATTCGTTTGGATCCGGAATATTTCTATTTGACATTTTGTCACAAACTTCATGAATGAATATAATCGGTTGTCTTAAAAAATAAAGTTCCACACATCAACATTTTGTCAAACGGAGAGAAGTCGAAGAATAAAAAATTCCCAGCAAACTGTTTGTTGATGAAAAAAAAAATTCCCACAACCGCTTGTTGAAGAATAAAACAATTCCTAAAAACGTCCGTCGAGGAACACATAATTTTCCCAAATCGTCCGTTGAGGAACAAATAATTTCACAAATCGTCCGTCGCTTCTACAACAAACATGTCAAAATGTTTTAAAAAAATTATATTTATAATGGCCCAGCGTCGGATATTTGACACCTTGAACATAATTACCGTTTAAAATATGGGACTAAAAATTTCAAATCATGCAAACCTTACATTATTATTTTTTTAAAACCTACACATACCGTCGGATATCTGAAGCCAGTGGGTCGAAAAACTGACACACTTGGGTCAGATATGCGACACTTTTGGGTTGACAGACCGTCAGATATTCAACACAACACCGTCGAAAATTTGACACTACAAGGTCATATATTCGACACTCTAGGGGGTCGGATATTCAACGCCTGATGTGTCAGATATTCGACAGTGCTATAAAATTTTCCTGATCATCGTTCTTTTCAATGATTACTGTCCGACACATCCGTACGAAATGTTGGATGACGTCGGATTTTGGTTCAAATCCTGTTGTGAATTTGTAGATTGTTTATTTGAAAACTGTCGATAATTTTTTACTTTTTTTTAACCATGAGAAAAACAACCTCCCAAGAGTATATCCAACAGCCTGCAAGCTAGATATACCAATAAATTGTGACTTAGTAGGGGTCGAGACATCTCGGTGGGGTCGCCTACCCTTCAAGCCTCGCCACAGCAAGCCAAATGAGCCACCCTACTAACCATCATCATAATCAACTAAAGGATCAGTCCGATACCCAGAGCGTCAAATTTATCGTTAGGGGTATATATTGTGTAAATTTAAAGGAAAATAATTATTTGAAGTATTGTAGTTTTGGGAAGAATGTGTGATTGTATTTCCATGGCACAGGTTTCATGGTGGCACGGGTTTAAATATTTATTACTCATTGTCATTCATTGTATGGATGGATTGAACAAACCAGTACATAAAAACTTTGAATTAAAATTTTGTTGAGGATGCTTTGAATTTGGTAAGAAGGCTCTCTTCTCAAAGAAATGAAAATCATTTTCCAATACATGTCAATGGGAATGCTTAGGTCATCTAGCCACTGACAAACGTCACCTGCAAAAGACCAATAAAAACTAAGTTAAATCAATATTTAAATAATTCAAAAAATAAAATTAATTAAACTATAGTAAAAACATTTGAAAAATAAAAAATTTAAATATGCCTCTCAAATTAATCCACCTAACCGATTCATATATGTTCCTTGTCAAGAACATAATAAATATCATAAATTAAAATTAAAAGAAAACATGAGATGAAGAATGAATGATCATGATGATAAGAAAATGATGGATAAAAAATTAAATAGAGGAAATAATATAAAAGAAAATTCAAAATTGAATAAAAAGATTAAAGGTCAAATTTCTCTTCGTGAGAGTTACGGCATCACTTACAGAACAACTAAAATCATAAGTTTAAAAGAGTGATAAAATTATTTTTAACCCTCACAAACTACACAAAAAAATTATTGAAACCCATTAAACACAAAGGTGACTCGTTACTATCTCAAAGCCTTAAAACAAATGTGACTCGTTACTATCTTAAAGCCTTAACACAAATGTGACTTGTTACTATCTCAAAGCCTTAATAGTTGTTTTTTTGGTAAACCATATATTTTTCAAACTAGTGAATCAATTCAAACTCAACTTGAGGAATATATCATCTACACCTTTCACAAATCTCTTTTAAAATCTGAAATCATCCAACACTCTCATAAACAAGACTTCTAACCCTTATTTCTCTTGCAAACAAGACTTTGACATTGATAAACATGATTAGCATTAGAAGCCTCTAACCCACCAACTTCAATCATTTTAAACATAATCTCTTTTAGTCCTTGCCATAGGCAGAGACTATACGTTCCACCATTTCTAATTAGTTTGAGAACAATATCTCATCAAATATAATGTTTAATAGAGTTAACATATATAATATTATTTGTTAATATTTTCATCGTGTCTTTTTTAAGTTCATTGGACAACAAGTCATGATTTGAAGTTTTTTTATCATTGGTTGTTTTACCAAAAAATATGAAATAAAATAAAAATTCATATACGTTAGCACCACTTTGCAAACTTTCAAAAAAAATTCTAACATTGGTGTACCCATATGACATGGTCTATGTGGCATAGTTGTATGGGTATTTAATTATGCTTCTCTCTTACCCTGAAGAGTCATGGCCTGTGATACAATGTTTTTACTGTGATACATTGTTTTTAAATGTTACCTCCAAATGGTCGCCATAAACCCTAATAGAATTCAAATTTATAGAGATATCCATGCCTTTTTGTTCTCTTCTAGTGTCAAATGGTTGCCAGAAACACTAATAGAACCCAAATTTCTAGAGACATCCATGCCCTGTTGTTGTCTTCTAGTGTCAAATGGTTGCTACAAACACTAATAGAATCCAAAATTCTAGAGACATCCATGCATTGTTGTTCTCTTCTAGTGTCAAATGGTTTCCAGAAACACTAATAGAATCCAAATTTCTAGAGACATTCATGCCCCGTTGTTCTCTTCTAGTGTTAAATGGTTTCCAAAAACACTAATAGAATCCAATTTTCTAGAAACATCCATGCCTTGTTGTTCTCTTATAGTGTTAGATACAAATTTTCAATGCATGATGAACCTACAGTTTCAATATCTAATGCTTGGTATTTTATCTCTATATTTTTTCATCTCATTTGCAGCCTAAATTGGCATATTTGAACATAACCTTCCACCGCTTGCAAACTTTCACAAGAAAACCTTTCACCAAGAATACAATATTTGTTAAATAGAAGACATGATGAAACTAATTCCATTTATTTCAATCGCATTATATTTAGCAAAGAATTTGGAAGCATCTTCAAATTGGGGCAGTGAGACATATTTGATACATAGAAGGTCTTTGAAGAGGTTGGGAGAATCTCCAAAATTATGCAAAAATGAAAATGCTTGGAGATTTTTTAAATTCTCCACGGAATTTGGAATCATCTTCAAACTTTCATGCACCACTATAGCTTGAATTATTGCAAATTTTTTAAACTCCTAGATGAAATCGTGAGCATCTCCAAACTTTGGTAATTATAAGACCGATGAGATCCATAGACTCAAGACTAGTCAAATTTGGAAGTGTCTTCAACTCCTACACTCACAAGCCTATCCATTCTTTTGCACTTAATCATCTTCATTCTTCTATATCCCCACACATATACGTAGTTTCGAAGGAATTTGGAAACATCTCAAAATTTTGCATTAGTATAACTTGTGTGCCTAATGCAAATTTGTCAATTAGTTTCCAAGGAATTTGGCAACATATTCAAAATTTCGCATTAGTATAACTTGCGTACTTATTGCAAATTTGTCAAACTTATTGGGGAAATTGCAAGAAACTTCAAACATATGTAACTATAAGATTTATGAGATCTTAGTGTTAGAGACTTGTCAAATTTGAAAGCATTTCCTTTCTTTTGCACTAGGAGAAACACATTCAGAATTTGTTTAGAGATATTTTCTAGACTTTTAAGGTGGGTAGATATGGATTCTTATCAAATTCATGAAGAAATTCAGGAGCAACTCCAAACGTTATGTTTTCTTGTGGAATTTTGAAAGAGGAATGTGTTAGAGTCAAAGTCAGTTTATAGAAATTTTTGGTTTATCAATTGTCATTGTCTTTTTTAATATTTCATGCTTTCTTATTTATATTTTAATTTTATTTTGGAAAATGCATTAGATATTTTATTACTGATCATTGTCTTTAGATAATTAATAAATAAATCAACAGTAATTTATATAAAATACATTATTATAATCCTTAAAACCAAAACTAATCATGTGCAACATGTCCCACAAACCTTTAATGAATGTTGTAAATATGGGATTTGTCTCAATCCAAGAAGAGATTTTGGGTATTCATCGAAGAGAGATTGCTGAGATCTATCATTAATCAACATGGAAATAGGTAGATTTAAAAAGGGTTATATTCATTTCTCATAGTCTCTTATTTCGATGATGAGGAGAACTACATCGTTTATCTAAAATGAACCTAAAAGTTATAGCCTTGCCTATTAGAAACCTAATCATATGAGTATGGTTACTTGTAAATATCATTATTATGAGAATATGAAAAGTTGTAAAGAATAAGAACTTGGGAATATTTTCTTTAATCTATCTGAACTTGGCATTCATAATATCATCTAAGTATTGGATTTATCTCAATCCTATCAATTTGTATTAGAGATCTAGTATTTTTATAACTCCATGATTACGTGCGAGGTCACTCCATCCCATCCCCTCTCAACTTGCCACCTTTGCATGTTGCATAGCATCTTCTATGTTTTGTAATGTACCCTATGTTGTGTATTGTATCCTAAGTCATGCATATTGTCTTCCTATCATGCTCAATATATTTTTTTCTCTCTTCATTGACATGGGAATTTATACATTACCTATAAGAGGATCCTAACTCTATGTATTGTCTCCTCTCAACATGAAAAACCCTAATTCATCAATCCTTAATTTGTAGTATATTGATATGCATATCATATTACTCATATGTGTGTTCTTCTAGCTATGCATATACCCCAAGCTACCATTGGACGATTTGACGTGTTATTTTCATATTCTTTCCAGTGTTATCTAGGTACAACTAGGTATCACTTCCGCGTGATGCAACCACATTTGCATTAAAATGTTGAAGTCTAGGCTTGGAGGGGAGTCTTCACTTCCTAGAAGCCATTGAAAATTCAGTGAAGGTCATTTGGGACCATGTCTTAGTATTCATATATGCAATGAATTTTTTGACCTTTGCTTATTCCATCTACATCACCTCTGCATGTTAGTTTTACTTATATGTTGAACTTGTTATAAAAGAGTTTTAGCTTTGCATTTTTTAGCATAGGCTTGCAATAAACAACCAATAATCATGCATTACTCACACATTTGAATTATGTAATTCCAAAACAACTCTTCAAATTTAATGGACTCACTCATTTTTTCTCTAAGTTTCACATAGTATGTCACAAAAATGCAATCACATATTTTAAGGAGAAATTGGAACTCTTCTCTTTTTCCTTGTCAAGATTTGGTGCAATTGAATTCCAATCATTTTTGTTACCTCTTCAAGCTATCATTTCTTTTGATGGCTATTGTATTGCATACATTGTATTACAAATATTCTATTCAAGAGCTTATAGTTTGTATTGTCAACATCATTGAAGATGCATTCTCTTGTCTCTATTGTTGGACTGGTCCTCATTAGCAAATAGAACTATCCAAAATGGTCAAGGAATATCAAGCATACATGTTGCTTTTGATTCCACTAACCCAAATTGAATCTTCCTTACCTATCCAAAAAATCCTAGGGAACTGGCCTTACAAAGTGTAACTCCGTCGACAACACCTATGACACAAGTGAGGTCTCACCTCAAATACCTATGGGGACTGCCAGAACCAAGCTTCTACAGTTATGGAAGGGGATTTATTCATCACAACGTTGACATACCACTCAACTGAAAAAGAGGGATGGACAATCGTCAACACATACACAACATGAAAGCAGATCGATCCATCGACATATACACAACATATAAATATACATATCTAAAGCATGTGTACCATCATTGTTATCAAAATTCCACAATATTATGTGAGTATAAGTTTTCCAAACTCATAAAAATTCATACACAATATTAATAGACTTCATGGACACACATATTTAACGTGGAAACCCATACGGGAAAAACCACAAAAGTGTTCTTCATCTAGCATGAGTAATATTTAGAACGCTTTTGGTCTGTGCACACATCCTGTAAACTTCTCTCAAGATCTTCTTTACAATAGATGAGTTTTTTGTCTTCCACATACTCTCATGTCTTATTTATTATCTATGTCGTCCTCTTCTTAGGATCGTCTTTTTCCGAGCTCTATCTCTAATTAGAGTCATGAAAGATCATTCTATCATCAACATAAGGATCATTCAGCGTCTTATGAAGATCATCCACACATAGCATGGACCGACCTTATATACTTATTACAATTCTTCCTCTAAATGTCGACTAGTTCCCAACTAATATTCGATTGGTTGTTCTAACTAAACCAAAAATCCCATTATATTAATAAAGGCTATTACTACCCAAATTGCATTCATTCCCATTCCCAAAAATAGACTATTATTCTAACTTAACTCACTCTTACATTTATTGTTTCCTCAAAACATGTCAAATTATTGGATTCGAATTACCCTTCTACTTTTTTGTTGTGGCCTTGCTCGTCTTGCTACTGGATTCTTCACATTTCTAACCAAAATTTGTATGCACTTTCCTAGGGCCAACAATCCCCCAACACTCACTTGTGGCTTGTCCTAAACCACTTCAGCCATATATCTTTATCACATCGAGTGTATTCTGAAACTCTTGAAATATTTTCATCACCTCTTCTGCTTGTCTCTGAGCATCTTCTTTAACTTTCTAAATTTGTTCCACAAGTTTAAAACTGATATGTTTTAAAGTTTCAACCCATGTCACGCCTAGCGCTTGTTCCACTTGATCATGGACCAGATGGATGGTTCCTGTAACTTGTTCTGCTTTGGACTGGATCTCTGCGACACATTCAATTTGACATTGTTGTTGTGTTCACAATTTAACAACCTGTTGTTGCAGTATTTTCAAGTCGAAAACCTTGCTCATTTCCTTGATCTGCAACAAATTCTTTAATGAATTTTTCAGCCTGATCAGATTTGCATCTGTGGTACAGAATTTCTCTATGACTTGATCCAGCTCCACATTGTCCATTAAGGCTTCCCAAGAATGAGAAACCTACACATATGCTTTGGTACAAAGTGCCTTGGCCTCCTAAATCTTTTGGACATTTTTAGTTACTACCCTTTGTGTCCTTCCAGTACCTCAGGGGGTGTACTGGGAGACATTTTCTTCTAACTACGTAATTATTTGGTGGTTTCGAAAGCTACCTCCCCATTTATAATAACTTGGGCCTCTGAGAGCATTTCAGATGTAATTCCCTCTTCTAAGAATTTGTGGCATGTGAGGGCGACACTATGCTCTAATCCTTTCTTGTTCTACTTCCATGTATGTGTTCTCTTCTCTATCTCCTGCACTTTGGTCTTGAGAGATGCAACGATATTCTTTGAATGTTTCAACTATTCCACTAATTCATGCTCTCTCTCCTAAATCTCATCTACTACAGCCTACTAACAATGTTATGCAGTAGAAACATAGGGATCATAGAAAAGTCGACACTTATATGACCAATGTACTTGATCTTGGTGTTATGCTCCGGTGTGCCCAAATCAAGTGCCTTAGGAGACACTTGAATATTTTTGTGTTGTCGAAGTGATGGTACATCGATAAGTCAACCCTCAGAAGGACCAAATTCTTGTGACTCTGAATGGAATGGGTCCTGACTAACCACTACTCTGACTTATTTTACTGCGACATAGAGATTCTATAGTAAATCAGTGATGCCTCGGATCAATTCGGTATTCTACTCATCTATATTTTGGTGAGTTTCATTAACTAGCTCAACCATTCGATCAACAATGAGATTCTAATAATCATCGGTAAGGCCACCAGCTCTAGAATTTTATCGATCTTCCTTTTCTTATGACTTTTCTTAGATTTCTTAGATCTTTTTCTCTTGTCTCCCAATTTCATATCCATTGGTTCGTACTGGATTCTTCTTTTCTTTTATAGGCAGGGTTGCATGGGATTTCTTCTTCCTGGTGATCTCCTCCTTGAGTTCTCGATGTTCCATCTTGTTGTGGGTCAGTTTCAGTAGATAGTTGATCATTTGCAACAGGTTATCTCGATTCTTCGGGACAATCCTGAATAATCGTCTCAATGTCTTCATCAGTTAACTAAAACTCAGTTTTCAACCATTGATGCTTGGGGTATTTTCATGGTTGCAAATATATGTGATGAGCCCCAACAGAAAATATTATAATATTGTGGAACCACTATACAGTCTCTGCAGTAATCCGGGATTGGTTACCAATGTGATGCCTCAATGCATCAGCATGTAAGTAAAACTCAATGTTATTCTCAGTTTTTTCGTGTGGATTATTCCTCTCATACCAAAAGTTCTTGTAGCATGCCCCCCAACATGGAATAGGAAATTCCATCCCCTGGTATTTTGGTGGCTCGACCCACACAACAAAGGATATTAGAATTAGCAGCCATGAATAGGTAAAGGGACACTAAAGGGATTACCTTTATCCTAAGCGTTAGTGGCATTAGCTAATAAATCATTTAGCATATAGGTCAATCAATTCATATGCACACCTACAACACACTATTCTACTGCAGCAATGGTACCAATGGTACACTGGTTCGATTGCATTTTTCTAAGTAGCTTGTTGGATAAGAGTTTCTTTGCGAACCAAACAGATGTGTCATTTATAGAGGAAATAAGGAAGCCCCTCTTAGCTCTTGCAAGGTTTTATTTTTCCTTCATCTGGATGACTAGGACCGAGTCTTGCTCCTTTCCTTCAAAGAATGGCATTGGGTCAAATCCTGCAAGAGGTATCCAGGTGATTGAAGCAATCAAGTTGACATCCACCAAAATGCATCAATCCATCTAGAGGCACCCTCCATGGAAGCAATCCAACAATTGTTTGTTTGTCACATACCCCAATTTTGTAAAATTATGTAATTTGTTTTATTATATTTCTGAGACATTATGTTAAACTTAATCCTAAGTAGGGATTGATGACTCAGCAGAGTCAACAGTTATGGAGTGTAATTCAGAATATTTTATTAATAATAAATAAATTATGGAGACAACAGCATGGGAGAGCTGTTAAAAGAGGTTACTGGTCAAACTGGTGGATGGAACTAGGTGGCAAGGAAAAAGACAAGTGGCAGCATCCTCAAACACTTCCTAAGTTGCAGGTGGCAACTTCCCTATATTTGGGGTCATGATTCCCCAAGAAAGTGGAATCAGAGCAGGTGGCTCATTAAATGACAGTTAACCCAACTAAGACCTAGGCAATCTTTTAAAAGTACTCAATGAAGAGAGCTGAGGCTGCTCAGATTTTATTCCAGAAAGAATTCATTCAGGTGAATGTTATTCAGGAATTTCATTGAGGAAAGAGGGAAAAATAGTAAGGAAGTGTTTTGAGTGGATTGCTGCAGTAACTTGATTATTATTACAGCTATTGGGCTGAGAGAACTGACTAAAAGTTCTAAGTTAATACTGAGTTGAAGACGGGTACTGATTTGCTGCACCTAGTTCCAGCCAGGGAGACCAGAGCAAGCTCGGGGGTCCTGAGAAGTCGTTGTCTGAGCGCTCTCCAGGAATTGGTAGGGAGGAACGGCCTCCCATTGCTGTTGTTGTCCACAGCCTAAACAGGTTCTGCTATTTATTTCTCTATGTTACTGAATATGAATGGATACATGTTAGGTTTATTAGTTCATTTAAGTTAGTATCTCAGAATATCATTAGTTAAATCTGTTAATCATTACTGTGTTTTTCCACATCTGGTATCACCAGACTGTACTCTAGCATAGTACCTCGGTGTTGAGAAGTAGTATTCTTCTGAACCGAGTTCCTATTTAGCTATTACAAGTGTTTTCACAAATTTATATGTTATTTTCCACAGTCAAAAAAAGAAAGAAAAGTTAATTCTTAGTACTGTGTATTCGTTTCTTTTAACTCTACTATGAAGATTAGAAAGTAAAAGATCAACAAGAATTTCTTACTGTTTATTATATTTCATCCTATGTTTAGGATAACTTTCTTACTAAAAATAAACTCGAGTAATAAACTTGTATTATAAATTAGGGTTGACTATCTAGAACTGTAGAAAATGTGTATTTGTAATGTTTATTCTTTTCTGTTTGTTATTTAATTTCTTTTGTTTCAGACTAAGTTGTACAGGATTACAGAGTTTTTATTATTTCTGTGAATAGAAGTATGTTAGTATTTTGCTCTTATAGAACAATCATAAGTAAAACATTTACAACTAAAGAAATAAACTATTTACAGCATAGTATCAATAGAATAGTTTATAATATAAAGAATAGAAAAAAATAATAAATTGTATTCTATTTATTATAAAAACAATTAAAGTTAAAACAAATAGAGAATTATTACTTCAACTAAGAGCAAGATTACTAATTCTATATTAGTAATTATTATTATAATAATACTGTTACACAATATATAATATCCAACATAATTTAAGAAAATTAAAATACTATTTATTTTATAAAGAAATTTGGAGTTAAAAGTAAACCCTACTTTTATTATTTTAACAAAGTATTTCATTATAAGTAATCCATATAATAACTCAGTATTTAACCTGACAGCAACTCTATAAAGCATTTTCATTTATTTAACTAACTCATATGCTTATAAAATCAAAGGTAAATAACAGGTTTGCTTATATAACGAGCTTAGTCATTAGGGTAATGATTTTTACCCATAAATACAAAAGAATAATATTATTATTATATTATATCAAAACAAAAAACAATACTATTTACAAAGTGAAAAATAGGGTTAAACCCTAAACACCTATTTTATTGTAAAATAAATAATAATTATAAGAATAAGACAATGATTCTTTAGGGCTACATTTTAAGGCTGTTTAAGCCTGAAGTTTGTTTATTATTAAACAGATTTAAAACAAGAAATAATGCTTTAATACAACCAAAGGTAAATTAGTAACCTAACGAGACCAATGTCTCATTAACAAAATTTATCTAATCAAAATAAGAACTATTAATAATTTCTTACGGCTGGGTTAATAAACAAAACACTGCAAGTATTCTTTTACTCAATTCTTTCCAGTACTGCATTGAGGATAAATGCAAAAGAAAGAGAAACAGTTTTAAACATTTCTTAGAACTGAGGGTAAAAACCCTAACCCTTTAATTTTAATCAACAGAACACCTGCAACTTTGTTTTATTTATTAACCATAGCTTTAACAGAAATATATATATATATATAAAGGCGTACAGCCTGTAGAAGTGACTGAAAATAGTAGCGCAAGGCTTATAACCTGTAAAAACTCATTAACACAGTAATAACGCGAAGGCTTATAGCCTGCAAATCTTTATAAACCATACAGTAATTAAAATCAAAGCTTTACATTCACGGCCGTAGCCGAAGGGCTCTCTTAAGAGCTAGGGTTTTACTCGTAGAGCTAAAAACTGTAAAAACAAATAACCCATAAATGCATGGAGGACAACCAGGGCTGCTTCGACCAACCAATGCAACCTCTTAAGGTTTCAGACAAATATGATGAGCCGTGGAAGGACCAAGGCTTACCGTGGCCTGTGCTGTTGAAACCTTGGTGCTCCTTTGTTTGCAGCGGATAATGAAGCAGGTAGACATCTGCATTACCAATTTAAAGCCGACTGTCAGTTATTTTATAATAATACAAGAAGTGTAATAATTTTTTATCACTCGACATTATAAGAAAACAATTCTTACCTGGATACCGTAGCAATGGGTATTCTTCAAGATAATGTCGCGGCCAGTTGATTAGATAACCTGCCAAAGCGATGGCGAAGGACTGGCTTTAATTCTTTTAACCATTAAAAGCACAGGAAACCCCCAGTGAATGAACAAAGAAGTACAAACCCTACAGTTTCAACGTTCCCTCTCTATCTTTTAACTCGCAGCCCGCAGGTAGCACTAGCTACGATAATCTAAAGGGATAATCACTCTTGCAATAATAAGAGGAGCAGGACAATCATAGAACCGAGCAACCAAACAGTGGAAAATCTACGAAGGTAAGCAACAAGTAATTTTTACAACCTAATAACCCTCACTTTGCAGTGGCAGAGCTCACGAGGAGCTGAAGCACCAGGAGGAGCAATGGAGGTCAACACAATAGCAGTATGGTTTCAAAGGGTTTGCAGAGCGGCCATGGGGCTAAGAGAGAAAAGGAAATGAAGAGTTAGGGTTCAGTCAACCCTATTATAGCGCCAAGGTATGGATGTCATGCAGCCACATACCACTTTTAATAATTGGTATGATGTTGGCTATTATTCCATAGTCCACGACCGTTGATTATTTATCAACCAAATCATCGCTAGAAAGTTCCAAAGGAGGTTTCATACCTTAGCTTAACCCGCATAATATCATGAACCACGTACATTAGTCCAATATATATATATATATATATATATATATATATATATTGCATGCTATATATGGTTTATTCATTAGTACATGGTATATACATATTGTATAATATGTTTTGTTTATGATATTTCATGCTACGTATTGTTTATACATTAGTCCAATGTTTATGATCATATTGTTTATATGGTTTATTCCGTAGCGTCATGCACTCAAGCCTAGAGGTTTGTTTATGGTTAAAGAGTCATAGAATAATAGACTATGGTATTTGTTTAGTTGTCATAATTTACAATCACGATGACACTATATTTTGGGTTTCAAAAGAAGATGATAAACCCATCCACTCCTTAATGTATGGAATTATATACAATTAAATGGTGTTTCTATTAGGTTTTTCATCCTTCGATTTGGTTTTCCTAATTAAATAAATTAAATATTTTATGATTAGAGATAATTCATATTTGTTATAGTCATAACATTTCTTTTGGTGACAACTAGACTATGTCACTCCCAAACTCAGAATTTTATAAGAGACTCCATAAGTAAGGTAGAATAGAACTGGTTTACTCTTTCTATCTTCTTTGTTGATTAATCTAGTCTTGATACTTCATAAAGGAATTAAGATAATGAGTTTAGAATTGATTTTAAACAGCTTTGGATTTCCAAACCAATGATACTTCTGGAATGAGTTTAGCTTTCTAAAAAGATTGTAGACTTTTAAACCATAAATGAAATAGTAGACCAAAGGAAAGTATAGCAGAAATAACAAGATAATTACCTTGAGAAGTGTGATAATTCTGTCTAGTAAGGATAAACTTTTACTAAACAAATTGTATGCAGAAATCTGAACTGTAACTTCAAATACTTGTTAGCATCGAACCATACTTACATGTCTATCTGTAATAGAAGAAAACGGCTGTGTTAGCTTGAAAGCTAAGTAAGCCCAGCCCTTTATGACAAACCACCTTATGTTGCAAATAGAAATTTAATCAGTAGCTGAAAAGAAAAATGCTCTTCAAAATACAGAGTATTTAAATTAAATATTCAGTTAACAACTGCAGTTAATGTGATTTTATGTTATTTTAAAAGTTTTAAATTTTTCAAAATTTTGGGGTTTTGACATTGTTGCATGTATTGACTTTCGCCATGCAACCAAAATGGGGCATGTGCATCAGAGAAAATATGCCTGACTTTTCCAGTCCTCATTCCCACTCCATTGGAACGAGTTGAACAGGTCCTCCTTCGACCATTTTCACTGGGTTCATATACCTTACCATGTTCATTTCAAGAAACTTTTGCAAAGTCATGGTCTGCGAATCCAAGCTTCTTCAAATTTGGAAGAATTTCTGCTATAACATGGATGCCTTTTGGGATGGATAGCTTGACTAGCGGATACTTCGCATTCTTACTAATAGTTACATTAGGAGCATTATCATTGACCCAGATCCTACTGCTTCGGCATCATGGGTAGCTCTGAATCTTTGTTGAGGAAAAACACCACAACTAGTTTGCCTTATTCTTGGAGGATTGACCGACACCGGTTGCAACACAACTTCTGGGGCTTCTTCAGTAATAGGCATAGCAGGGGGAACCTCCATTCTGTATCCTTGAACGATGCTAGTGCTCAACACAAGGATTTCCATTACATAGATGGATTCAGATTCAAAGAGTGTGCATACATATAGCTCGGCTCAAGAAATTTCTCAGTTGAATACAAATGAATGAACAAACTTATGCATGAATATGAAATAGGTTTCTGCATGCAAGAAGTCATTCACTCACGTGGTTCTGCATAAATGGAAAAGGTGGTGGATAATTCTATCACATGGGGCAATATTTCCCATTATTCCAATAAACTACCAACGACGAACCATTACTTCACTAAACATAAAAGAAGGTACTTATTGTTGGAGACATTTACCACCATACACACTCATTTTGGTCAATTTGGCCTAGTTAAACCACTATCCTAAGTTTTATTGACTTAATTGACATCATAGGAGCACTGTATGACATCATCATGAGAACACCCACACCTACCTTTAGTTAAGGAGGCTAACTAATCCTTCTCCTACATTCGGGGAGGCTAACTGGAGCACTCCCGGGGTGATCTGAGTGTCATAAATGCCCCATATTGCTAACTGATGGTTACAATTAGTTAAACAGGGCAATGAAGGCATCTTCATTCATTAAATTGATTATTTAATGATTGTTTAATGAACTGGAGTCAACAAGGGCGCCTCCAACCATTTCTGATGGTCAGTTACACTTCAGTTAACCTCATCGGGGTTCATTGGAGTCATTGATGCGCTACCACTTGTTGGTTGGCTTGCAGTAACATGTGTCTGAGCTACTTTCAGTTAGAATCAATCATTTATTGCACTCCAACTTTAGTTAGGGATCAGTTGAGTCAATTAGGGTTTTGACCAATGGTTAACTTGAGTGTTGACTGTGGCTTACATTCAATTAAGCTAGACTCACTCATTCAATTCGAATGACCTCCTTGGGAATTTGAATTGTCTTGGAATTCATACATATGGCATGATCATTGTATTGTATCAGTCATTATTCATTTTGATATACAGAGCTGCTACTTCCATTGCAGCATCATTTTTCCAATTTTATGCATATTTGTCTGTATTCTTTGTGAGACTGTGTTTTCAGTTCCTAGACCACTGTGACAAATTAATATGGTATCAGAGCTGACAATGGGATGAAGCTTAGTTCTCTTAAAAACAAGGTTTTTGACAGATCTTGCATGAAAAATTGAGTAATAGCTAAAAAATATGGCACTGCACCAGAAGCCAAGGCTTACCACGTAATACCCCAAGTAAGGAAATTATTGATCAAGCTTTCTTGATTGACTATGCTAGGTGTGATGAAAGCCTAAAATGTGCAGGTTGTCTGACCTTATGGTGCCCCTTTTGTTGTGATTTTCAGGTTTTTAACAAGTGAAAGCATTCGCTCCAGCAGATTTAGATGGCTTCTTCCGTAGAACTCTTAACTTCGTTCAATTTCCACTTATGGAAAGGAGACATGGAGATCCAGCTGCATGCCAGAGGACTCTATAGGGTCACTATGGACATTGAAGAAGAGCCTACTTCTGTGACAGACAAAGCTAGATTCTTGAACAATAAAGATGAAGAATTTAGATTCTTGTGCCTCTCTATTTCCCAAGATCTTCTTTTCCATCTTTCAGGATTTAAGACTCCAAAGGAAATTTGGGATAAATTGGAAACCCTGTATGGAAAGAAGGATGATTTGAGAGTATACCAGCTTGATAATGAGTTAATGTTTCTCCAACCTTCTAATTTTGAGACCTTGAATGACGTTTTCACAAAGTTCAAGCACGTTGTCTTACTGTTGAAGCAATGCAAAGTGGAGAAGGAGGATGATCAGCTCATCCTTGCCATACTCTCCAAGCTTGGAGCTGATTATTCAGTTTTTGTCTATACATTATGTGCGGGGAAGCTCACAACCCCTAGATGGAAGATGCCTTTACTCAATGCCTTCATTGATTCCCTAACAAGTGAACATGATAAGCTTGTCCAGATGGGGATCATTAGATCCTCCCGTGATCAAGCCCTCCATGTATCAGGGCCCAAAGATCTGAAGGGTAAAGGAAAGTAGCAAAAGAATCCAAAAAAAATAAATTCGAAGCTCCTAAGCCTAAAGTTGAAAACAAGCAGCATGATGAGTCTTCCGGCTCAAAGAAGAACAAAGGAAAAGGGCATCATGGAAAGGAAAAGGTCAAGTGTTCATACTGTGGGAAGTGCTTCCACCCTGGACATGCCTGCATGAAGAAGAAACTTGATGAAGATACCTCTCTCCTTCATAGAAATCACATCAATCTTCCAGAAATATTTCGGAGGAGAGATCAGCAAGATCGGGAACCATAACATGAAAGAGGTCATGCCCTCATGGAAAGCACTTCAAAGTCCAAAGAACTCTTGATTGATTCTGGAGATTCGAACCACATGATGGCTGAAAGAGACTCCTTCTTATATTTGGATACTGGCAAATCCATCCCCATCTACATGGGAGATGACTCCGCCATCATTTCAGAAGGACAAGGTATTGTTGATCTTGAGAATGGCTATTTTTCAAATGTTTTGTATGTACCGTCTCTGGCATCAAACCTCCTGAGTGCTTATCGAATGACACATACAGTAGTTCTCAAGAGAGTGTCCTTTATCCCGAATGATGTAGATATCATGTAAATTGCATCCAGGAAACTTGTTGCAAAAGGCCTTGCAAACCATCATGAAAAAACCTATGAGTTTTCCCATTTTGTGGCGGATGCCAAACCCACCACACTGCTGACTCATGGAAATGAAGTTTGTAGACTATGGCATGAGAGTTTAATCCATATCAACTTCAAATACTTGTAGCAATTACAGAAAAACTCCATGGTTGAAGGCCTCCCGGTCATCAAGGCAACCACTGGAATTTGCAAGGGCTGTGTTGTTGGAAAGCACCCTGAGCACAAGTTTGATCGAGGGAAGGCAAGACGAGCTACATGCATCTTGGGACTGATACATTTTGATATCAGTGGTCCCATGCCTATCATATCCATGAATGGATCAAGGTATGTTTTGAATTTTATTGATGATATTTCCAAGTACACATGGGTCTTCTTTATCAAAAAGAAGTCTGAAGTTTGTGAAAATTTCACTGAATTGAAGGCCTTGCCTGAGAATGCATTTGGACAAAATATCAAGACCTTGAGATCTAATAATGGAAGGGAGTATGTCAGTAATTATTTTCTGTACATATGATCCCAAATTGGTATTCAGGTCCATCATTCAATTTCCTACACTCCCCAGCAAAACGGTGTAGCGGAAAGGAAGAATCGGTCTCTCAAGGAGATAACCACCTGTATGTTGGAAGCAAATAAGTTGGCTAAAAATTTGTGGGATGAAGCCATGTGTGCTGTAGAATAAATTCATAATAGAGTGCCACACTCATCTGTGAAATGGAAGACCCCTTTCGAAGCATACTTCTGACACAAGCCGGATGTGTCGAACCTGCGGGTGTTTGGGTCCACTGCATGGGCCCGAATTCCACTTGATAAAAGGAGGGATTTGCAACTGCAAAACATAGAATTTTTTTTTATTGTGTATCCTAATGAATAAAAAGGTTTCAAGCTTCTAGATATCAAAACAAAATATATCATTGTTGAAAGGAGTGTCAAGTTCGATGAGCCTCTTCAGGAGGTGGAACTAGTGAAGGAGAAAACTATTGAATTTCCTTCCTATTCTACTGAATATTTGGATGATGAAATTGGGGGTGATGACCCTGATTTGGATCCTCTAATTTCTGATATAAGTGCACAGTAAACATCAGATTCTTAATCATAACCTAAAGTACAAAATCATCACCCAACATGGGCCCGACAGACACTCTCCTCTGCAGGAGATAACATTAGAAATCCGGATGATCCAAGGAGAACCGGGTCTGATTTCCAAAGAGCAGGTATTGTGCTCTCTTGTCCTTATTATTTGCTGTCTAAATATTATTATTTGATGATAATTTCAGACCCAAATTCCTACTACCATGCTCAGAAAGATCCGAGATGGCAAGTTTCCATGGATGAAGAGATGAATTCTCTTTAGAAAAAACACTACTTGGGAGCTAGTTTCTCTTCCTCCGGCAAGGAAATTGGTTCAATGAAAGTGGGTGTTTCGGACTAAGGTTTCTATAGATGGAAGCACCTGAAAGTATAATGTAAGTCTGGTGGCAAAAGGTTTCTCCTAGGTCCAATGTGTGGACTACCATGAGACTTTTGCACCAGTTGCAAAAATGGACTCCATTCGCCTAGTTTTGGCAATTTCAGCATCTAAGCACTGGGAAGTGCATCATATGGATGTTAAGTCAGCATTTATACATGAATATCTTCATGAGGAGATATACATAAAGCAGCCTGAGGGCTACATTTCTCATCCATCTTTGGTTTGCAAGCTAAAGAAGTCACTATACGGGTTAAAATAGGCCCCGAGAGAGTGGTATTCCAAGATGGATGCCTTCCTTCTCTCGCAAAACTTCCAAAGGTGTAGATCAGATACAAATGTGTATATACACCAGTTTGATGGTAATTTGATTATTATTGTTTTATATGTTGACGACTTACTGATCACAGGTAGCACAGTTGCTTCTATTTTAGTCATCAAAACTACTCTCCACAATGCATTTTAAATGAGCGATTTGGGGCTCTTAAAACAATTTTTGGGGCTCGAAATTGAGAAAAATTCTAATGGGATAGTGGTCACTCAGAACAAATACATATCAGACCTATTAGTAAAGTTTAACATGGCTGAATGTAGGCCTGCACCATTCCCTTTCCTTTCATGTATCAGCCTTGAAGAAGGAAAAAGCACACCTCCCATGGACTGCACTATTTATCGACAGCTGATTGGTAGCTTGTTGTACTTGACTCATTCTTGGCCTGATATCTATTATTCCATGAATGCTGTATCAAGATACATGCAAAATCCCCATTATATTCATGGAAGGCAGCCAAGAGGATCCTCCAGTATATTCAAGGAACCAGGACCTACGACATTCACTATGCTGCAGACTCCGAGCTAGAGCTGGTTGGATACATAGATTCTGATTGGGTGGGTGATTCTATTGATCAGAAGTCAACTTCTAGATATGTCTTCATGTTTGGTGGTGGACCCATTTTTTGATCTAGCAAAAAGCAGGCCGCCATAGCATTGTCTTTAGCAGAAGCCGAGTATCGAGGAGCGGTGAATGCTTGCATCCAAGTTGTTTGGTTGCAAGGAATTCTTTCAGAGTTTGATATTGGTAGTACTCTGTCCACTATCCTCTTTTGTGACAATCAAAGTGCTATTAAGATATCCATAGATCCAGTTACCAGGAAGAGGACCAAGCATGTAGAGATACACATGCACTATATCACAGAACTAGTGCATGACAGGACCATCATTCTGCAATACTGCTCAATTGATGAGCAAATTGCAGACATCTTCACCAAGATATTTTTAGAAAATAATTTCACTTACCTCCATTCACTGTTGGGGGTGATTTCATCAAGGTGATCCAACTACTTTCAATGTTCAGCTTGAGGGGGGGGTTTCCCTCTTTTCCTCACTTAGTTTGTTTTGAGCATTGCTTTTAGTTTCAGAATTGTACAAGGTGACCTATGGCCTTTGTTGTCGGGGCCCTAGCATTCTTATGCACTTTATGTTTTCTAATCCTCCTGAGTATAGCTTAAGGGGGGGTGTTGGAGACATTTACTACCATACACACTCATTTTGGTAAATTTGGCCTAGTTAAACCACTATCCTAAGTTTTATTGACTTAATTGACATCAGAGGAGCACTATATGACATCAGCATGAGCACACCCATGCCTACCTTCAGTCAAGGAGGCTAACTAACCCTTCTCCTACATTCGGGGAGGCTAACTGGAGCACTCTGAGGGTGATCTAAGTGTTGTAAATGCCCCATATTGCTAATTGATGGTTACAATCAGTTAAAAAGAGCATTGAAGGCCACTTCCTTCATTAAATTGATTATTTAATGAACTGGAGTCAATAGGGGCACCTCCAACCACTTCTAATGGTCAGTTACACTTTAGTTAACCTCATCGGGTTTCATTGGAGTCA
Organism: Pseudotsuga menziesii; assembly: GCA_001517045.1. Lineage (NCBI taxonomy): Eukaryota > Viridiplantae > Streptophyta > Pinopsida > Pinales > Pinaceae > Pseudotsuga > Pseudotsuga menziesii. The sequence continues at coordinate 85,969 of LPNX010595016.1, read as the reverse complement.
TTGATGTGCTACCACTTGTTGGTTGGATTACAGTGACATGTGTCTGAGCTACTTTCAGTTAGACTCAATCATTTATTGCACTCCAACTTCAGTTAGGGCTCAATTGAGTCAATCAGGGTTTTTATCAGTGGTTAACTTGAGTGTTGACTATGGATTACATTTAGTTAAGCTAGACTCACTCATTCAATTCAAATGACCTCCTTGGGAATTCGAATTTTCTTGGAATTCATGCATCTATCTTGATCATTGTATTGTATCATTCATTATTAATTTTGATATACAAAGCTACTACTTCCATTGCAGCATCATTTTGCAAATTTTATGCATATTTGTCTGTATTCTTTGTGAGACTGTGTTTTCAGTTCCTAGACCACTGTGACAAATTAATACTTATTATGCATTAATGAAGGATGTGACAACAAATCATGCCAATGAAATCTCCCATTACCTCAGCTTAACTTCCATTCAACTCTAACTTGCGATGGAAGTTTGTCTTGCGAGAACATTTTACTCTTGCGACACAACTTGAAACTTGTGACAAAATTATAAACTTGCGACAAAAACTATATATACAAGACTTCAATTTTTTTCAGACACTATATTTTTTAGTCGAGCGAAGTACGACTATCCTAGTAAGGTTTTAGACGAATTTTATTCACCAACCCGTTGAAGGGTGTACCATCTAAATTATGTAATTGGACCACCCCTCCTTCGCTGATATGAATGACAAAATATGGTCCCAACCAGTGCGTTCGAGGCTTGCGAGGATGCTTAAAAAAAATTCTGTCATATAGAAGGACAATATCACCGATATAAAATTGCTTGAACTTAATATGGAGGTCATGCCAAGCTTTATGTTGCTCCTTCTCAACATGCTGATGAAATCATGCGTTGAATCGATATTCTTCCAACGGTACCAGTTGCAACAATATTTCTTCTACTATGCATGTTGTCGCCTTACACACACTTGGGGGTTAAGTGCACAAAAATATTTAGGCTATAATCAGGGGGTGATCCAAAAAGAGGACAGACATAAGACTACTTTCACAACCCCATGGGGTACTTTCAAATATTTGAGGATGGATTTTGGTTTGATAAATGTAGGGGCCACTTTTCAAAGGGTCATGGATTATGCATTTAAGGAATTAATTGGAAAGATCATAGAAATTTATCAGGATGACTTAACAGTTTTTTCAAAACAAAGAACAAGTCATGTAAGTTGCCTCAAACAAGTATTTGAAAGATGTAGGAAATACGATATCTATTTGAATCCAACAAAGTCAATCCAAGGTATTGAAGAAGAGAAACTTGTATGACACCTCTTCATTCCCTTGAGTTAAAATATACCTCTTCATTCCCTTGAGTTAAAATATTAGCTAGACCTTGAAATTTTATTAATTTTGTGGGCCTAATCACTACGTCATATTCTTGAATTTTAGAGACCTATTTACCCCTTATGCCCAAACAATCTTGTTGAGACAAGATATCTTTTACCATTGCATGAGGTGCATAACCAATTATATTTGAGTAGCCAATATATGTCCTAAAATGTTTTAAAGACTTTACTAAAGGCATAAGCCTGCTTTTCCATAGTTGTATATTTCAGTTCTGAATCCTATAAGGCTCGACTCATGAAAGTGATGGGTTGCTCAAATCCTTCATAATTTTTCTCAAGCAAAACACCCACGATAGTATTTTCAGAAGTGAAGGATGAAATCAAGAAATATTTAGAGTATTCAGGGCTAACCAAAACTAGTGATATGGTAATGGTATCCTTGATGCATCTGACATATTCTCAACCCTCATCCTTACATGTCACGATCACCTTAAAGGTCACAAAGGAAGGTTTATAAGGCTTAAATCCGGCAATTACTGCATCACTCAAGAAGGACTTGGTTGGAGGAACCCTAATGGAATAATAATTAGATGTGTAAATGAGCAAGAGTCTAAACAAATCTTAACTGAGTTTCATGTAGGATTTTGTGGGGGTCATTATGCAGCAGAAAAAACAACCCATAAGATCCTTAGAGAAGGTTATTACTAGCCCTCCTTATTTATAGATGCGCACAAGTTTGTAAGGAGTTGTCACCAATGCCAGTTGTTCACATGAAATCAAAGGTTTTCATCCTTGCCTTTGCAACTTGTTGTGGCATTAGCCCCTTTTCAACAATGGGGGCTAGATATCATTGGACAGTTTGAAGACAATTCAAGTAATGGGTTTTCTTATTTTCTAACGGTAACTTATTATTTCACCAAGTGGGTAGAATAAATACCTACCAAAAAGGCTACCGATAAAGTTATTATGGAATTCCTGGAAGAAAACATCGTCACAAGATTCGAGGTTCCATCCAAAATAACTATTGACAATTCCAAAGATTTCAGTTCAGCAGAGCTCACATCATTTTGATTCAAATATGGAATTGTCCTATCCCACTCATCCAACTATTATCCCCAGGGAAATGGTCTTGGAGAATCAAGCAATAAAAACTTAGTGACCGTCCTTAAGAAAATATTTGGAAATAACAAAAAGTCTTGGGATAGTAAAATTAAATATGTACTTTGGGATGACAGAATAACTAAGAAAAGTGAAACATGAAATACTCCTTTTGAATTGGTATATGGTTCAATTGTTTCCTTGTCCATCTATCTACAACTGCTAGTGTATCAGATGCTTTAAGAATATGGTTTAGATGATCTAGAAGGATATTGGTGGCCACCCACCTATTCCTCTTGGACCCCCACCATTGTTTCTTTCATTTTTCCAGTTTCCTTAATTGTAGCACAATTTATTATTTTTGGCAGTTTTCGGGTCCTAAACTTCTGTAGCCGTTTTGAGGCCCTAAACGACGTTTTTTCAGCATCGAAAGGTTAGGAAAATATGAGTCTATTCCAAACTCAATGTTTTCTTATTATGGATGTAGTCCTTAAACAGATCTTTCTAACGATGTATCATGCGCATCAAACGGAGGTAGTATGCTAAAGTTACGACCCCGGGAAATTGATGTACCAAGTTACCCAATGGGGCCCACACTCTGGCATTTCACCTCCTAGGGTTAGGTTTTTGGATGTGTAGGGTTTCCATTGTTTCTCAATAATATATAGGCCTTCGAGCCTCATTGTAACACAGAGTTCAGAGGCATGTAGCCACCACATTTCTTCTCAGAGATAAGCTACCAGCACTCTAGCTAGTTTATTTCCATTCTGTATGTAAACAAGTTTCAGTTATTGAATAATGAAATGAAGTGTTATTTCCAATGCATATTTGTTTCTATGGTTATTTGTGTATTTTGTTGTATTCCTGCATAAATCTGGATCAGTGGTATCAGAGCAATCTACTCTTTCTCGATCCTTCTTTGCATGTCCCCAATGAGGGCGGGGTATAAAGAGTTAGGGCTTGATCTGGTTGAACCTTTGCAAGATCAGCCTCGCAAATCCCAACAGCCACCCATGGGGGATGAAAAGAAAGATGAGGGCACAGAAGATCCTATCAAAATGTTGCTTGAGGAGTCCCTTGAAAAACAAAAGAACGTGATGATGGATAACTTCACCCAGATCCTTCAACAACTTCCTACTGGCGGTGCATCTGCATCTAACAGCCACTCTGGAGGTGCAACCCATTTTAAGATACAAGTAAACTTCGACATTCCCATATTTTATGGCCGAATAGTTACAGACATTGTAGATAGATGGTTGAATCTATTAGAAGGATATTTCTCGATTCATGACTTTTCTGACCGGGAAAAGATTAATTTTTCTCTACTCAAAGTTGCCCCCTATGTCAAGGACTGGTGGGAAACCTACTATGAGAGAAAGAACGAGGAGGAACCCTCTTTGTTCTCGACCATACCCACTTGGAATTATTTCCAAGATGCCAAAAAGGGACAATATTATCTAGTGGGGAGCTATGAGGACAAGTACATACAATGGACTCCGCTGCGACAGCAAAGAGATCAAGATGTGCATGAGCTGATGAATATGTTCCATACCCTACACACCAAGTTGGGTATCAAAGATTTAGAGAAAAAATTGTTGCTGAAGTACTGCAGTTGTCTGCACAGATACATTTAGGAGGAAATGGAGTTCCTCAACATCTCCTCACTTGGTACGACATATCAGTATGCTGCCAAAATTGAGCAACAGTTCAAACAGAAAAAGCAAGACTTTGGATCTGCGAATTAGAAGCAAGGGAAAGGTTCCCCCAAACCGCAGAACCAAGGACACAACTAAGGCATGGTGACTCAAGAAAACTTTTCAAAGCTGCAAGCAAAGAGCAACATTGCAAAACCCAAAGAAGGAAGCAGGAAAGTGGTGCGAGTTCCATAAGAGCCCCACTCACAACACAAGTGAGTGTCAGGCCAAGCAGTCACTGGTGGTCAAGATAAAGGCTTCTGAATCAGATGCATACTCTAACCCTGAATCGAAACCTGAGAAGGGGAATGATAGAGGGAATAAGATTATTGATGCATAGCCCAATGCCACCATTTCCACCATGATGATCCAAAAGGAAGAACTAGAATATTTAGAGGAGGAGGAGCGTATTTTACACTCCCAGATGTGGGTAAAGGGTTCCTTTCTACAGTTCATTGTTGACAATGGGAGCCAAAAGAACCTGATTTCAGCAGAGGTTGTGAAGCGGTTGGGTTTTTCGATGATAGCACACCTACATCTGTACACCATCAGGTGGCTTCACCAAGGGTGGGATCTCCACGTCATCCAACAGTGCCGCCTTCCCTACAGCATCAGGCCCTTCACCGATGAGGTATTATGTGATATTGCCCCTCTTGATGTTTGTGATGTATTATTAGTTCAAACATACATATGGAAGTGACATGCTATGTATGAGTCCCGGCCTCATGATGTTATTATTATGTTGGGAAATAATTTGTACAGGATACCAGAGGTACCACCTCCTACCGCTATCTCTTTGGTTACTACAAAACAATGCAGTAAGCTCATTTCCAAAACTGGGAAGTTTGTTTTCTTGATGATCCGCCCTCAGGGAAAGAAGAATATTGTGGCCACAACCTCCAGACAGGGCCCCTTCACACGACAACAACAAATGGACAAGGTCGTGGAGGAGTACCGAGACATATTCACCTCACCCACCGGGGTGCCTCTCCACTGTCAGGTCAAGCACCCCATCGATCTGACCCTAGGTGCACCGCTGGCCAATGGACTGATCTATTGACACTTTGTTCTTGATAATGATGAAATCAAGAGGCAAATTCAGGAGCTACTGCAGAAGGGTCACATCCGGCCAAGTTCATCGCCCTATGGGAGCCCGATCGTGTTGGTATAGAAGAAGGATGGGACTTGGAGAATTTGTATTGACTATCGGGCACTGAACAAGATCACTATCTGAAATAGGTACCCGATCCCATAGATTAATGACCTCCTGGACCAGCTTAAAGGGGAGAAATATTTTAGCAAGATCAACTTAAAGTCTGGGTATCACTAGGTACCAATCGAACCAACCAATGTGTGGAAGACTGCCTTCAAAGCTAAGGAGGGCCTTTTCGAATGGTTGGTCATGCCTTTCAGGCTGACGGATGCTCCTGCAACCTTCATGAGACTGATGAACGACATCTTACAGTAATTCACCAACTCATTTGTAGTAGTGTACTTGAATGACATCCTGATCTTCAGCCAGACTTGGGAAGAGCACCTCCACTACATACGACAGGTCCTCCAAACATTGTGGTAGCACAAGTTGTGTGCCAATTTGGACAAGTGCACTTTTGGCATGACCCATGTTCAGTATCTGGGATACATTATTGATGAGCGTGGGGTACATGTGGATCCAATCAAGATCCAAGTCATTCAATATAGGCCAGCTCCAACTACTCTAACAGATCTTCGCAGCTTTCTACGCCTTGCTAATTTCTACTGCAGGTTCATGTTGGGATTCTCTCATATCACTTGGCCCTTGAGTCAAGTCACCAAGCGAGGAGCGAAAGCAAAATTCTTTTGGTTGGAAACTCAGCAGAAGGCGTTTGCAGAATTGAAGCATCGCGTCTGCTGTTCCCTAGTGCTCACATTACCAGACTTAGAACAACCATTTGAGATCAAGATAGATTCCTATGAATATGCTATTAGGGTAGCCCTTACTCAACAAGGGCATCCAGTGGAATATCACAGTGAAACATTGTTTGACACAGTCTATAAATATCCCACTTATGATAAAGAGATGTATTCCATTGTACATGCTTGCCGACAATGGAAGCATTACATTTTGAGGAAGGAAATGATCATCCACAAAGACCACTGACCCCTGCAGTTCATGCAGACACAAGGAAAGTTACAGAATAATCACCATCAGAAGTAGTCCACATATCTACAAAAGTTTCATTTGAACATCAAGTACAAGAAGGGAAGCACCAATAATGTTGCAGACTGCCTCAGTCGACCACCAATCGTGATGACAACCACCATGCTCAACTCTTGTGGGCACAAGACTTTTGATTGGCCACTTCTCTACAAGAGTGATCCAAAATTCAGCCACACATACTAGATTCTCTTGGAGGGAAACAAAGTTCCAAAATTTCATCTCCAAGATGTATTATTATGTCACATGGGACACCTTTGTGTTCCTTCAAGCGAGCATGCCAAGATGATTTGGGAAGTGCACTATAGTCGGATCGCTAGGCATATTAGGGTCAAGAAAACAGTGGCAGTACTGCAGATATATTTCTATTGGTCGAACCTTCGATAGGGCGTTGGGAAGTACATTTGATCCTGCACTTCCTGTGCCATTTCCAAACCATCCATCAAGAAGCAAGGCCTCTATACTTTGTTTCCTACCCCTAGTCAACCTGGGCATCCATCTCCATGGATTACATGTCGGGCCTTCCTTCTACTAAGCATGGCAATGACTGTGTGTTTGTGGTCATTGACAGATTCTCAAAGATGGCCATAATGACGGCCTGCAAGAAGAATATCACAGCAGAATCCACTGCTAAACTCTTTTTTGAACAAGTGTGGGTACACTTTGGGATCCCACAGTCTATAATAGCAGACCGGGACAATAGGTTTCTTAGTAAATTCTAGTCTATCCTATGGTCAATGCTAGGCACCAAGCTCATAAAGTCCACAGCTTTCCATCCCCAGACTGATGGCTAGACAGAAGTCGTCAACAGGATGATCGTACACATTTTACGCATGTACAACTCAAATCATCCACGCACATGGGATGAGAGCCTCCCCTATGTACAACACAGCTATAACCGGGCCCTCCACATCTCAACCAATCATAGCCACTTTCAGGTGGGCTTGGGATTCCAGCCACTATGTCCCATTGACGTAGCCATGCCATTTGCAGCTACTCAAGCTAATTTAGCTCATATCCAGTCTGAAGTTTCCAAGGCAAATAGCTTCATTGAGCACATTCAACACATTTTCCAATAGGTTCATGACATATTGGACAGATCCAATACTAAGTACAAGAAGTGACATGATCAGCATCGGGTGCAACACAACTTCCAGGTGGGTGACAAAGTGTGGCTACATTTCCTATTATAGCTGATTTTACCACACATGGTGGATCACACCTATATGGAATTCCCTATCCCTCTGCAGACTCTTTATACCCCATGGACCATTTTTGTACCTTTGATGTTTCCAAGATCATCCCTAAAAACATGCAATAATTTCCATACGCAACTTTTAATCCCTTTCTCATGTATATACGCAGATTTGACACTTAAACCTGCATACATCGAGATGTGTCCAAAAGGACAAATGATTTTGGAGTTCTCTTTGATGTGGATCCGAGACACTTGTCTCTTGGCCTTCCATATGCCTTGAGATCGCTCGAATTTGACCTTCCATTACCCCATTGAAGAGCTATATAAGGAACCCTTTGGCTACATTGAAAAGGAGAGGAATTGAAGAGCAAGAAAACTATAGTCCATTGTTGTCAGAGCTTATACTTGAGTCTGCATCCCTTTGTCCCTTGGAGCACTTTGTGTTCTTCCCAAGCTTGCCTTTTTCTTGTGAGCTTGCTATCGAGAGATGGAGGAATGAAGTGGTGGAGGCCCAAGTGGGGGACTCAGTTTCTTCGACTCGCAGACGTGCCGACAGAGGTTGTCACTATTGTAATCTATGTTTTATATCAATAGAAATATCTTTTCCTATCCAATAATGTGTATTTGAATGATTATTTGATCCATGGATGATTTTAAATGCTTATATGTTATTGATTATATATGCTAGAGTAGGTCTAACACAATTATAGATAGCATGCTTGTCTTGTTTGTTGAATGTTGAGGAAGCAAATTGCTAATACAAGCGAGAGTGGAAAAGCTCAACGAGGATCTACATCAACCATCCGGAATAAGGTACGAATCAAGATCCTTTAGTGTTAGATGTTTGGTTTCTCCTACATATAGGGAAGGATTTATTTCTGGAGTTAATCTATCTGTTGTGGTACCCCAAGCCATAGGAATTTCTCTACATAACAGAATTGGTGACTCCACTGGGGACGTTCCTTGTTTTTCTTTGGGGTTTGGGGGCACAATGTGCTTGATATTCTTGACTTGCTCTTTGTTTCTCCTTGTTTATGTGTTCCATTTTATAGTATTTTCATCCATTGACACTCCCCTTTATTGGTTTGACCCTTGGCCTTCTTTTTACCACTGTCTTCTCTGTATACGCAGGTTTTTGGCCAAAAGTCACGTACATATGCAAATTTTTGGCCAAAAGTCGCGTATACATGCAGGTTTTTGGCCAAAATCCGCGTATACATGCAACGTTTTGGCCAAAAGTCGCGTATATGCGCAAATGTTCTTTAAACAGTCACGTACATGCTCCATTTTGGTGAGTTTGATGTTGTGGGAAGTTGTTGGGTGGTTTGTGAGTGTTGTTGGGTCTTCCTTGGGTCTGATGTTATTTGTTGGATGCTTCTTTTGTGACCAGAGACCACTTTTTCATTGATTTTTCTTTGAAAGTATTTTTAGTCATTTATCCTTTTTGTTTTACCATTAGTGCATTACTCTTTTTTGTCTCAGTGTCTTGCTGGGATTGTGTTTTATACTTACTGCAGAGGCTGAGAATTTTAGATGACTTTTATTGCATTTTTCATTCTTTTATATTGAAAAATACAAAGTAGTTGCACTCTTAGTTGCATCTTAGATATGGATTTGAGGAGGTACTTGCATTGGATTGCTTGGATGAGAGTTGTATTTAGGATTTCATATAGGAAGTATTGCATTGACATCGAAGAAATGATTTTTTATGCATCTCATGTAGTGGCATACCCTATTTTTCATTTGACAAAGATTGCACTTAGCATTGTTTTTTATGGTGTGCATATTTATTTCACTACTAAGTCATAATGTCATTAGTTGCACAGCCATTTCACTTTGAGTAATTACAGCCAATTAAAATCAACGCATAATAAAATGAATTACACTCTTTTCTTTTATAGGGTGCACCAACAAGATTAGGTTTTAAGGTCTTGGAATAGTTCATTGTGAGTAAATTCTCCAACACCACTAAACAACAACAATTAGGAGTATGTCTAGGTGAGACACCTAATTAGTGTTTCTTAGGATGCTCCTCTTACACGGGAGTTAAGCACGAGGCAGTGTGAGCGGTTATGATTGGGATGACCCATGGTTGTAACTGAGTAGCACAGGAGATATTTCCAGGATTGTATTCATATATGGGGGCTCTTTCGAGAGTTTCGGGCTTTCCTACCCTTCCCATACGGTCGATCCCACCTGCAACTGTCTGCCTAAGCATTGGTTATATTGAGGTGACCTTAGTTTCCTTACCTAGGTATCACAGGGGGTACTTGCAGAGGTTATTCTGTAGGTGTCCTGGCCAGGTAGGGGTTGGACAGTACAGTCACTTTACGTGTTGAAGATGAGGGCCACTATAATTAGTTACGCACCTCTGCTTGTAGTGTATGGGAGTTTTGAGCCTCTCCTAGGTGAGACATACCTGCTGCATTCGGGAGTTCACATATCCTCCCCTCGGTTTGCTTGTATTTTGGCTGTAGATTTTGTTAGGAGTGTGCTCTTTGTGTGCTATTTGGCCTTTGGGATCACGGTTACTTGAGTATATTTATGCTCTCTTGAGTTCGAGTCCTTTTATTTTCGGCATGCCTGGTATCCTGTCACCCGTCCTTGGTCCTAGTACAGACCCTGGTGTCAGACTTGGGGGCATTACAACCCCTTACCGTGCTCATATATTTGGGAGTGGTCACATTCCTCCCTATACTCCATTTGTGGAGGATCTTGACTCCCTTCTCTCAGTCTTTACATCGATGGTCACCCTCATGGGGGTAGTAGTGGATGCGTGAACGTTGGGTCTACACCTTACTTTCCTTTTTTATGTCCCATCCTTCAACGCATTGTTTCCTTTGGAAGCAGTTGTCATGATCATTCCTCCCTATATCCTATAGTTTGGATTCATTATTGAATATTTTGGGTTGTTTTCAACTAATATGGTTGTCATGTAGGATCCGGTTTTTGTACACTCTCTCCGAGGTTTCGTCCTGTTCGTTCCTATCACATGTATTATGTCTGAACTGGAATATTGGTTAGGATTTCACCTCTGTTTTCATTTTGCATGACCTTGACCATTTCATTATAACCTTAGGTATGAACCCATTCTATCCTATCACAGAACCTTCTAGCTGTTTTAGAAGTGACATGATGTGAATGGTAGAGTTTGACCTTACATGGGTGCCCTAGTTAGCTCCTTGTTTGCATTTGGCACCCATGCCGACAGTTTTCCCTTTAGGGTGTGGGAGTCTGTTGTATAGTATCACCATGTCATTTCGCAAGAGCCTCATACTCCTCTTGATCTTGTTGCTATCCTGTGTCCTCATGACTCCCTTACGTCAAGTTGTAATTGCAATATCATGAGCTTTTCCTACCTTATTGAGCCTTATGTCGGCTTCCCTGACTGTGAGTATCAGCCATATAGCTTGAACTTGTCTCATGTCTAGCCATGCAGAGCCATTTTGTATATTCTTTGTAGCTTGATTCCCTATTTTTACCGGGAGGGGACTTTCCCCCGAGTGTCTCTATCCTACACATGTGTCCTTGCATTGAACATAGGTATGTTTTGTTTCTTGGAACTAGTTTGTTTTCCCCTTGACACTCTTCTCCTCGTAGTCTGTAACTATAAAGCACGTTTATTCTTTTTCAAGCTTTTCAAAATATTTGAAAAAGTACAAAAAAATCAAAAAACCAAAAATCTGGACAAGAAAAGATGTTATCTTTGGCAGCAGTCGAGTTGTGTCGCCTTCGAACAGAGCACTGTATATCACATCCGTTTGTTGGGTTAATAGTTTTACTTTAGGAGTTGTACTCGTTTCTCTCAGTTTATCTCCATCGATTGGTTAAGCTTCCAGTCCCTATGGAGCCTCTGTCGATGCCTCCTGTGTCGCAGAGATGTCCCAGTTTTTTATATCGAGTTTATGCTGCCTGCATTCAGTCACCATTCGCCTTTATGCTATTATTTGAAGGAAGTTGAAACCTGAGTCAGCCATTCCTCAGTTATCTTGACTTTTCATGTCGGCCATTCCCGGTACAGTTACTGGTTAGTGCACATTATGATGGAGTCCTTCCACATTATACAGCTTTGCTGAGTACCTCGTGTTGGATGATGGGGGATTCCTTAATGCCCTCCTTCCAACGGATTTCATCCCATTGACTTCAGATCATTTATTCTGGGATAGGAATCTAGAGTCATTTTTGAGTGCCTTGAGACTTGCAGTCATCAATGGCAGGCTCTCTTGCCATCGACAGTTTTTTGGGAATACATCAATGTCCCTTGATCGATGGATTCTATCAAGTGTTCGACTTCAACACATTTATTCACACTTGTTAGTTTTCACTCTAGTACCTTGATTCCCATTTTCATTATCGGTGGGTGATATCGCGTCTGTTAACGGTATATATCAATGATCGATAATCAGACGATGGACTACTATGTTTGACCTCAACACCTCTATTCACATAGTAGGACATGTACTCGTAGCAGTTTGTGTAGAAGACCTTCCATACTAGCGGAATCTCTTATATTCTACCTCCTTGATCGTGCCAGTGTTCATGAGATTTCAGCTCTCGTGACTTGATTCCAGTATATGTCAGATATTTCCAGCCATTATGGAGATCATGATCCTATGTATATCTTCATCATGGAGATTCTGATCTATCTATATTGTACGTGGTGATGACCACACATGTCATATTTTGTATCATGCCTATTCATGGCCATTGTACTCTTATGTATCTGGGACTGCTACATCTACTTGCAGTTATGTGCAGAGTTTTGATCATTGTATTGTATTGATTGCATGGCTGGTTCTTCCACTAGGTTCTTCATCACTCCACTTATGGGATGGACTTATAATCTATTTCAGCCATCATATGACCCCTCTGACCTCACACATTAGGGGTCATCTGTTACAGCTGATTTTACCACACATGGTGGATCACACCTATATGGCATTCCCTGTCCCTCTGCAGACTCTTTAGACCACATGGACCATTTTTTTACCTTTGATGTTTCCAATATCATCCCTAAAAACATGCAATAATTTCCATACGCAACTTTTAATCCCTTTCTCGTGTATATACGCGGATTTGACCCTTAAACCCGTGTACATCGAGCTGTGTGCAAAAGGCCAAATGATTTTGGAGTTTTCCTTGATCTAGATCCGAGACACTTGTCTCTTGGCCTTCCATATGCCTTTAGATCGCTTAGATTCGACCTTCCATTACCCCATTGAAGAGTTATATAAGGTACCCTTTGGATACATTGAAAAGGAGAGGAATTGAAGAGCAAGAAAACTATAGTCCATTGTTGTCCGAGCTTATACTTGAGTCTGCATCCCTTTGTCCCTTGGAGCACTTTGTGTTCTTCCCAAGCTTGCCTTTTGCTTACGAGCTTGCTATTGAGAGATGGAGGTTTGAAGTGGTGGAGGCCCAAGTGGGGGACTTAGTTTCTCCGATTTGTAGATGTACCGATAGAGGTTGTCACTATTTTAATCTCTATTTTATATCAATAAAAATATCTTTTCCTATCCAATAATGTGTATTTGAATGAGTATTTGATCCATGGATGATTTTAAATGCTTATATGTTATTGATTATATATGTTATAGTAGGTCTAACACAATTATAGATAGCATGCTCGTCAGAAAGCTCAACGGGGATCTACATCAACCGTCTGTAATAAGGTACGAATCGAGATCCTTTAGTGTTAGATGTTTGGTTTCTCTTACATATAGGGAAGGATTGATTTTTGGAGTTAATCTATCTATTATGGTACACCAAGCCATAGGAATTTCTCTCTATAACATTTGCAGAAGGAGCACCTCGATGGACCCCACCGCAAGCTTCGCCCACTCCAATATGGGCCATACACCATCACCAAGTCTATTGAGTACAATGCCTTTGAGCTTAATATTCCACCATTCCTTGGTCTGCACCCAGTTTTCAATGTGGACCACCTCCGACCCTACTTTCCACCTCTACTAGACACATCAGACATGATAGAACAACTCACACCAACAGAGTTAAACCCGATTGCATGGAACAAGCCACAACTGATCGGATTATGGACACACAGATCAAGAACACCCACCAGCAGAAGATCCAGCTATATCGAGTTGTCAAAGCAGGCCAACTCCTTCACCAGGGAAAGTAGCTCACCAGGGACCAAGTTCAACAGAAGTTTCCTCATCTCATGGAGGAACTCAACACAATGGGGACCATTACTTCCTAAGGGGGGAGGAATGATCCAGGAGGATATTGGTGGCCACCAAAATATTTCTCTTGGACCCCCACCATTGTTTCTTTTAGCTTTCCAATTTCCTTAACTGTAGCACAATTTACTTTTTTTGGTAGTTTTTGGGTCCTAAACTTCTGGAGCCTTTTTGAGGCCCTAAACGACATTTTTTCGGCATCGAATGGTCGGAAAAACATGAGTCCATTTCAAAATTAATAATTACCATTTATGGATGTAGTCCTTAAATATATCTTTCTAATGATGTATCATGTGCGTCAAATGGAGGTAGTATGCTAAAGTTACGACCCCGGGAAATTGATGTACCAAGTTACCCAACGGGGCCTACATTCTGGCGTTTCACCTCCTAGGGTTTTAGGTTTTTGGATCTGTAGGGTTTCCATTGTTTCTCAATAATATATGGGCCTTCAAGCCTCATTGTAACACAGAGTTCAGAGGCATGTATCTGCTACATCTCTTCTTAGAGATAAGCTACCAGCACTCTAGCTAGTTTATTTCCATTCTATATGTAAACAAGTTTCAGTTATTGATTAATGAAATGAAGTGTTATTTCCACTGCATATTTGTTTCTATGGTTATTTGTGTATTCTGTTGCATTCATGCATAAATCTGGATCATTAGAAGATGATGCCATGCCTAATAGAATAAATCACTTAATTGAATTAGATGAAATCCAAAGGAATGCTCTTGATAGGAGTATCAGAAACCAAGATAAGGTTAAAAGTACTTTTGACAAGTCTGCAAAACATGGTCCTTTCAAATTGGAGATACAATTTTACTATGGAAAAAATGAAGGGAAAAGCCAGGAAAACATGGTAAGTTTGATACTCTATGGATGGTTCCATTCATCATCTACGACATGGTTGGCACCAATTCATTTCTTCTCAACACCATGGAAGGAGAAAAGTCTCTCTTACTAGTGAATGGGAAAATTTTGAAATTGTTCTTCAGCGATCCTATCTAATGCCAATAGGGGCATTATCAGGACTTTTCTAAACCCTTTTCCTTTTGTATCATATCTTATTATTGTATATTATTTATGTACCATATTTTTTTGTATCATAGTTGTTGTATATTATCTTATATATTATGCTGCAACTTGTATTTCATTTTGGCATTAATTTACATGTATGGACTAATGCACTTTAGTTTCTTGCAAGAACCAGATATTCTAGGGTCCTCTTCCACTCTCTTTGTTTGAATATCAGTCGAGTGCACATCTCACATTTGGAGCCAGATGTTATCCACTAAGTTGCACTCAGGGGATTTTTCAGCAAGCCACAAAGTATTAGAACAAGTCATTTGTTCATACTCAGTGCTCAGAAGTTCCATGGTTTCATCAAGACCAATTGTGGTCTATTTTTACGCATGTTCACAACCCCTTGGGGGAATTGTAGTAAATGATATAGCATGGTGGTTTCTTATGTAAAAGGCTTGGCCTTCTTCGGACTTGGTCATCAGAGTCATCATCCTTGGGTGTTTTTTCCCTCGTTAGTTATATGACGCTTTTTTAAACGATATATAGGTTTCAAGTTTTTCACTAAAAATCCTCCAAAGTCGGGATGGTGAAGTTGGTGATTATGCCTTTGGAGGTTTATTAAATCCTAGGGTCTATGTATTATACCATTCTATTCATATTTCCAAATTTTCATGGACATGCGCTAAAGTCTTTCCTAGGAGTTTTTAATTTTCAGTTTTTAATAAAATCATTGATAAGGTGTATTTTAATTGTAAATTTTCAAAAGGTCATAAAATTGGGCCTAGGGAGACAATTTGGTCACGGAGATGCTTGTTTTTGGATATAAAGTCTCCACTTAACCCCTAAACCCACTTTTGAGATTAAAATTATTAATTTTGATTTTCTCTCCAAAATGACTCAGAGGGTCAAATAAATGGAAAAATGGAGAAAATCCAATTCCTAAATCAAAGGCATCTTGTCTGCAACATGCCTCTGAGGTGTCAGGGAGGTGGATGATATTTTATTGGGCATTATAAATCATGTGGGAGAATATACAATCAACAAAGAAGACGATCCAACTCATCTCCATCATAGGGGGCACACTCTCCTCATGGAGGGCACATTCTTGCACATGGAGGAGTTGATTGGAGAGGTGGAGGAATCCCAAATAAAGTGGGATGCCTCATGATAGGGGGATGACTCCTCTCCAATGAATTCAAATCTCACTCCTTGTACTCCTCAACCCCCAAAACCACCTCTTCTCTTGGGAATCGTGCCCCCTAGGGTTTGAGCTCAAATTTTGCTATAAAAGTAGGGTCTTGCTCCTCATTTGAGAAAGAATTGAACCTATGCCCATTCTAATATCATTATTATTATTTTTATCCTTTAAATTAAATTCTTTGGAGGATAATGCGTAGCATCGTCTTGTGAGCTTGCAATTTGGTGAATGTTGAGGTGAAATCTGCTTAATTTATGCTTTCTTTCTTTCAAGTATTGTTCCATAGATCTAGTTTCCTTTGAATGATTATTTGCAGCTGTTAACTTACTCATTTGTGTTTCATAATTAGAATATTGTAAGAGTAATATATCATAGTAAGCTATACTTATATTCTCTTTGTTTTCTTTTTATGAAATTGACTAGATTAACATTGCTTGTGTGAAGAATTGTGTAGCTTTTGCAAGATCATTTTAGGTAGAAGGGGTCTTGGAGATCAGTTGCATCCATTTCCTTTTTACAACATCAAATTTTTTTGTATTTAACATGTTTTTTTTGCATATCCTTCTCCTCCTTCATACCATTCAAGCTTGGGCTTGAGGAATTCTTTCTCCCATCTTAAAACTTCAACCTTTTTCTCGGTTATCGGTTCCTCATTCTTAAGAAAAGTTAGATGTATCAATATGAAATTTAAAATCCACTTTTACTTATGCATATGTATCATATCTAGAACTCTTTAAAATATTTCATCTCGAACTAGATCCAAATAAGTTTCTCAAAGTGCATTTTTCAAGTAAAATTTCACAATTTTTAAGCATTTTTAGTGTAGATGTACATTTCTTTGATTGTTTGATGATATTCTAAAAAAAATTCTCACTTTTTTTTATAAAGTTTTAATAAAAGTAGAAGGACATCTTTCTTAAAAACCAATTTTTGGCTCACCGGGGACACCAAAAAATCCTTCTTTCATCCCCTTTCTTCATTCCTCTTCTCTTCCAATAAGCTTGTAATCCTTTCAATCCATTTTCAAGGATCAAAGTGCAAGTTTATTTCAACACTTATCACTTTGTAAATTTTTATAATAAAGCAAGCAAGTGGGCTATACAACACCCACACTCCATCCCCCCTGGAGGGATTCACAATGTCCTTTTACCGTTTGTTTTTTCTAAAGAACACATGCACACGATTTGTCTTCCAGAAAGGTTGTATATATTAATTAATCTTTATTTTTTAGCATAAAGTAAATAATTTCAAACCTGACTCATTTCCATGAATTATGATCTTGCTACCAATTAAAGGGATTACCAATTATTGGTGGATGAGTAGAAAGGGTCACATAGTCAGTGATTCCACCTTATTGCATTTTCTTTATTCACATTAACAATATCAATTTTTTGTTTTGAAATTGGAATAAACATTTTGTCACAAATTTCTTGTATTCTCTTTCTCTCTGCGGGATTTTCCTGATTGTTGGGGAATTAAAAGTGATTTGCGACATTCCTTAATTTTCACACATTAATTTAATGAGTCATTAATAAAATTAACTCCCAATACATTACGAAAATCCAGCGTATCGATATTTGACATTGTGGGAAAATTCTTCAAAAGATACGGGAACCACTTAATAGTGACCTTTATATACCGGCAGGATACACCCTTGTTTGTGTAGTGTTGGACACTTCCTAGAGACATCGATTCATCCCACATTTCTAAGTGAGGAACCACCTTTGTCATAATCCCGACATATTCTTAGTAATTCACAAGTATATTAAGAATCCCATTTCCCATAACTCAACTCACCATTTAATAACTAAAACTAACCAAGAACACATTGCAAAACATTTTATCTTTTTAGCAGCATAACTTCTTTTTACTTCGATTCCATTAGCACTAATCTATATTTGAAAGTGGTGTGACAGTCAACTGTGTAGCCTAATTTTCCTTATGCACTTGTGTGATAGCTGTAACATCCAAGCTCATCCCCAGTTTCTTTCAATTACTTTATTTATTTATTTTTGCTAATTCAGTCCATTTACAGTTATAATTGTTGAGTTCAATTTTTGCATTTCTGATTCCTAGATCAAGTTGGATTGAGATAGTTATAATGGATCTTCAGATGGCCTGGGAAATTAGGATTTAACTTTATGAAAAATTAAGTCTAGATGATTATTTCCTGAATCTTTCATTTATAGATCAAGGTTATAGAAAGGTAATCATAATTCTGCATTATTAGGAAGGTAAATTAGATTAAGTTAATCATGGGAAGAGTTGGGATGAACAGACAGGTAGGATACTTTATTCAACAGCATCAGCTACTTAGTGTTTAATCACAGACAAAGTAAATTATCTTTGCAATAAAAATACTTTCCTAGGTTGACAATTTATATTGAACATTCTGTATATTGGCTTTAATTAACTTGCATATAGAGTGCCCAACATTTTGGTGCCGTTGTCGAGGAAGATAATTATTAGACACCATAGTAGTTGCATCCGTTCATTCTTCTTCAGTTTTTTTTAAGTTTGCATGTTTTGGGTTGCATGAATACAAGAAGGGTACAACATGACATTCCTACAACCCCCAGAACTTCCCAGAATACTAACATTGCAGGAGATCAAGGTCGTGGAAGAAATCTAGCCTTAGGAGGAAGAACATTTATTGATGATCTAGTTGCCATAACCATTTCCTCTACCAGAGCTCACCATCAGGGGTCCTCCGTTAGAAGAAGCCCAATTATTCCCAGGGTGGAAGCATCAATTTCCACAGTGGAGAATAGAGGAGAAGCTACGACACCCTCAGGTGTCCCTACAGAGGAAGACAGAGTTAGTACTATGGGATCAGCTGACCAATACTTGATTTATCACATTAATGGGAAGGTGGTGACAAAAGAGGAGTGGAAACATTTCCATCATAAACTGAATGATCAGTGGAAGCATAGAGAGGAGAAAGCAGAAGAAAACATGAACAACAGATGAGATCCAGAAGATCATGAAGAGGTGATGGGAGAAAATCATCATAATGAGGGTGATCCCCCACCTGAGGGAACTGTTTCCACACTCCAGTTCCCCATTCAATAGTGATAGGGAATAACCCCCATGAAAAACACATCACCATCAGTTTTACCTCGTTTTCATGGAAAATTTAGAGAGGATCCGAATGAATTCCTTTTTGAGTTTGACATCCTTTGTCGCATCTATGATTACACTTCCAGTGAGCAGAAGTTGAATCTTTTCCCTGCTACTTTGAAGGATAATGCACTACGTTGGTTCATGAGCCTGGGTGGTGTAATTGTCACCACCTGGGGCCGAATGAAACAAGTGTTCCTGGAAAAATATCAGGATTACTGCAACTTCAAAGATAAAAGAGAAGAACTATTTAAAATGGTACAAAGGGACAATGAAATCTTGGAAGATTTTGTTGAGAGGATTTTGTACAATGTGTAGAGAGCTGGACAGACTAATATGGGGTTATATGTGCTTAATATCATCCTACTTTGTGGGATTAGGGAATACTACCTAGACATGTTGAACCTACTGGGAAAGGGGGGTATCTCAAAGGAATCCTTTGAAAAGATTGTTGAATTGTGCAAGAGGTATTCTAGAGGATCTTCCAAGAACAACAAACGGGATAAATTAGAATGAGATGTATTTGATAGAACACAAAATTCATCTAATGGAGAAGATACCCGGGCAGAAATAGGCAACCTTCTCGAGAATTTCAAGACAAAAATTATGAGCTCCATCTCCTCGGAAATAGATGTCCTGAGGGAAAAGCAAAAACATGCAGTAGAGGATCTAACACTCGGTGTATTCTTCCCTAAATGTAGGAAGAAACATCCCCTGAAGGAGTGCCCACCCGACAAGGTAGAAGTGTGTCAGCTCTATGAGTTGAACCATGATACAAAGGAATGCCCCTCACTACCTCAAGGGAAGGCAGTTTTGCAGGCATGAACTCCATACATGGAACCATCCTACTTCATTTCCCAGAAAAAGTATTGGCAGCCTCGAAATCAAGGTATTCCTCCAGACTCATTTCCATTTTCGAATAACATGAATAATTGGAATAATATGCATCACATGAATACACAATTCCCTTCATATTATTCCAACCATGAATGGTATCCTTCTCAACCTCCGATGCAAAATTTTAACTCCTGGAATTCTTGGTCACAGCCACCGAACCAACATAATTCTTGGTCTCTTGGGTGGAGGAACTTCCATCCAGGAAACCAGTTTCCCCATAACCAACCTCCTCAACAGTATCCACATCAATAGTTTCCTCATCAACCATACCCTCCTCAAAAATATCCTCAGCCATATCAGCAGTATCAGCAGTCACGGCTGCAACTCCAGACTAATGTTGCACCCAATGTGCCTATACGACCGCAACTGCTTGCTCAACCTAACCCCAACCCAAACAATAAAGCAGTCCACCAGTTTGAGACTGCCAACAACATCTGCTTACGATCGGGGAGGGTAGTGGAGCCTTTGGTCATTGAGGATGTTCCATCCTCTGCTTCTGAAGAAAGGATGAACCAGCAGTACTTATCCAACGCAGTGATCCCCATTATTGAGGACGTTGTTGTAATCTCACAGATCACATAGGGTTACCAATAATACACATTAATACAGACATACATAACAGAGACAAGAGACAAGAACAAGTAAGTAGAATAATAGATTATACTATAGTGAAAGGGTCCATACAATACAAAGAACTGAACCAAGTTCTCATTTGGCTCAATAGCCTAATATATATGATTTACAAATAGTTACAAATAACTACCTGTCGGTTCACTCAACTGACATGAACTTAGCTGGCCAATCTAATCTCTCATTAGTTGGCTGACCGACTTAGTCAGCTAATCGACTAAGTCGACTATCTTTCAAGTCAGCATACCAACTTGCTCTTCCAACATCTCCCCCACAAACAAAACGTTTCTTCATCCCAAAGAAACAGGGAGGTACCAAAATTTCCATGACTGTCTAAGTAGTCATTCTTGTCCTTATTCTTCATGGGCTGTGAAGTCTGATGGTTGGTCTCTTTTGTATGCAGACTTTGACAATTGCTTCAGCTGTCACTGCCAGCTAATGTTGGAAATCCATCCAACTCTGCAATATTTTCTGTATGTCGATGGTTAGTGTAGTCAGAGTTGATAAGATCGACATTTTCTCTTGAATGGAAATTTCAACTATTCTTTCCATGTCGAGACCCATAAACTGGTCCTTTTCCTCTGCTATCTCCAGCAGTTGTTTCATATGCGGGTAGATGATGTCTACTTTTTCTAAGTTTGGAATGGCTTGTTGCACCCACTGATGTGCTTCTCACTTGAGCTTCTGCATTTTAGTTGTTTCAAGCACTATCTGATCTTCAATTGTGCGTCTAAGTGCTTCGTCAGTGCTTTTCCTCTTCTCTAGTGCTTGGATCTCTTGTCGGGTCTGTCAGGTTTACTGATAGAATTTCCCGTAGTAAGCAGGCCAGTATCGTAGTACTTCTTCTGTAATGACAGACTCCTCCATGTGATCTTGCAACACCTTGTATGATTCTGCAAAGGCTATGTGCCACTCCATCAATAGTCGAACGGTTTCTTATTTCTACTCCTCTTTTGTGTCTTGAATTTGTGCCTGTAGCATCGACACCGTGCTCTCAAATAGCTAATAATCCTTTTCTAGTGGCTTGTCGGTGTCGACCTCTGTCGGACCTAGTATCACAGACTAGACCAGGTTTCTACATTTGTTAAGGAGCTCAACTTGTTATTTTTCCTTGTTGTCTAGCTCCTCACATATGTGCTGGCTCGTTGTCTTTGCTTCAACTGCTAGTGTTTCCAGGAGTCATCCTAGCTCTACATCTTTCAACTTGGTTGCATCGACCGCAGTGGTCGACCCAAGTTGACTGATGTGGACCATTGTTGTCTGTCCATGATGGTCCTTCTTCTTTTTCTCTTTTTTCTTTTTGTGCTTCTGTGTTTCTGCTTGTTTCGGCCCTTATGTACCTGCAAGAGTCAAGTCTGGATTATCTCTTTGATGGGCAGCAGTGATTGATGGTATTTCTGTTTGAGTCCATTGGATTACTGTTGCATCTGGTTGTGCCTCTGGTTGGTTGGATATAGGGGGTCCAAAAGTGGATGTGGTTGGTGCTGATGGTTGCGGTGAATGTGGTTCTGGTGCAGCCGGTTGAACTAGAGGTTCTAATTTGAGGGGTGGTAGTGATTGTGTTGGTGAATTCTTAGGTGTGATTGGATTGGTGGAAGTGTGGTCAGGTGATGGATTGTGGATCTGAGGGGGTGAGTCCAGTTCGGAGAACAATTGGTTGATTTCTCGATTTATGTCCTCCATATTTTCTCCTTCCTCATCGTAGGTCACTTCAGAGGTTGGTAGGTGGGGTTCGAGTTTATTCAAAATGATAGATGTAGTCCGATTTGCGACAACTTCAGCTTCTTTGTTGGGGTTCCTTTGGAACATTGAGCTTTCTATTGCACAGTCTTCAGCCTCTAGAGTACTTGGCCAGGTTGGGAAACGGGTAGTCAAGATCCGCTGACATCAAACAAAGGTGCTTTGGTAGAGATATTTTGCACCGTGGTGAATATCTTAGGTATTTTTTCAATGTATGCCTGGAGGTCTTTGTCACGGTCGAACTTTTCCTTCATAGTCTCTGACATAGCATTCTTGCATAAGTCAAGTGGGCTTACTGAAAGTTGTTCTGGTATTATCTCTTCTGTTATTTTTGTCGGAGATGGAGGTGGGGGTGTAGACACAAGATCCACAACATTTTTGGCCGTCGAAGTGTGTGTGCTCTTCACCTTCTTCGATCGGCCTTGCTGTGCCCCTGCCTCGACAAATTTCTGAAATTGGGTTTCCACCGCCACTTTGTTTGCTGCGGCATCTTCTATTATGTCGAGGGTTGTAGCTGCTAGTTCCTCCTCATCTTCTGAGGACTCTACAATGATAAGCTTGTGCTTACCTTTCCCTTGTTTTTGTTGCTATGTTTTCTTCCTTTTTCTTGAGGTTACTATCTCCTTCGACAATTTGGTTATATTCTCTTTGGTGACAACATACTCTGGGTTTTCAGTTTCTATCTCTCCCCTTGGCTCTTGAGTCGGGATGAGATTTTCTTCAGCCAGATTGGTTACCTATTGTTCTGCATGTGTCTCTTCCCTTTGTGTTGTCAGAGGCTTGAATATGATTTGCAATCGACCAATGCCTTCGACCGGTGTCTCCTCCGACACAAAGGTACTGATGTATAGGTTAAGCTCATAATCCTCCTCCTTCTCCTAGTCTGTTAGCGGTTCCTCTATCGAGAAGTTTGTTTCCTTTGCCTTTGCTGGTATTGGTACTTTTGTTCCCACCTGTCGAGATAGCTCCTGAAAGATCTCTTCAATTGTCGAATAGTAGTCGAGGATCTTTGCATTTGTTTTGGCACCCTGCATGTACCACATCGCGGTATGGTCAAGTTCTATCTAAATGTGGGCCTTTTTAGGTAGACTTCATTGGATGTTTTGAGGCACCCTCCATTTGGTTGTGCTAACTTTTAATTGTTGATGCTAGTTTTCCAACAGCACTCTCCCATTTGCAAGTTCCTTCATTGTTCCACTCTGGGTGAATGGTTTGAATCTCCACATATGAAATCTTGTCGGTTCTTGAAATTGTCTATCCCCGACAGGGCACAAAGAGTACATTACTATCCATAACATAAAGGACGGGAACCTGATAATTCCTCCCATCTCTTGGCATTTTTCATAGATGTTTTTGAGCATGTCGACGACATACTCAACCCATCTGTATACCTTTCCATTGGTTGCAATAGTGTCTATTGCCTCCAACATATCCAGTTTGAGGTCGCTTCCACGACCTACCATTGTGAGTGTCGTGGCTATGATCTTGGCCACAATATGTGGTGTTCAAGCTGTTATGTAGCTAATCATCAATCCTTTCGAGTTTTAGCCTGATGCTGACCCTATTAGTTCTTCGACCAGTCCTTCTTTTATACCAACTGGTACTGGGTCTCCTTTGTTTGATAGACCTATCAGTTTGTAAATAACTTCCCCAGAGATGTTGACTGGTCGATCAAAATAAAATCGGTCGTTGTGGTACTGACCTATGATAAAATTTACTACTGTTTCTTTTGTGCCTCCAAAACTGACCATGAGCGGTGCATTGACATAATTTACAATGGAACTATGTTGTATTTTCTCTGCAGTTGGGGTAGGCTTCTTGTCGATGTAAGCCCACTCTTTTATCTCGGCCCATAGTTTTGCCCATGAGCCCTCCTGCACCTTAGCATTCTTAATGTTCTTTAGTCTTCTTACTAATGGTGTCTTCGCAGTCTGTAGTTCCTTGGTTTTGGTTGAGGCTTTGGTTTGTTTTGGTGCCATCTTGTTGGTCTGGGGGTCGATTTTACTATGGTGCTCTTGGTTTTTAGTCGTCTAGTTGTTCTGATGCTCTCTCTGTTGGAATTACGGTGAATGATCCTTTGGTGGTTCAGTATTTATAATTGATGCATTGGATGTTTTTTTCGATGGGTGTATTAATGGTGGACGTGATGTTCCAGCAAGAACACTTGAGTGTGCATTAATGGTGATTTGGTTTTGGCGCTCGAAGTCATGAATGCGTGATGGAACTATGAAGGTCATCTGTCAATGTCGGTTATGAAAATGGCCAATGGTGTTATGTCGATGGGTGTGATGTCAGTTGTCATGGTGGTGATTTCCTATCATACTGTCTTATGTTTTTCGATCTTGTTTTATTTTTTGTATTTTCAGATTTTTATAGGTTTTGTTTAACTGTTATGGTCCGTTTTTTTTTTTTCTTCAAACTGGTTTAGTTTCTGTACCGCTTTAGTCAAGCACCATTAACAAGTTTCTGAAATACTATGCCTTGTAACATCCTTGGTTGAACTGATCCGTTGGCATGTATCTCTTCGACAACATAGGGTCTCATCCATTCTGTATGTAGCTTTTTAGGTTTTCCTTTTACCCGACTATTGTATAGTAAAGCAAGGTCTCCTACCAACAAGGTTTTTTTTTATGTTTGTATCGTGCCATGCCTTTTGTTGTTGTTTTTAGATTTCTTGGTGTTGTATCGTGATTAGTCGGTGTTTTTCAAGTTTACTTAGTTGTAATAGTCGGTCCTTTCTTCCTTGTTCAACATCGACATGTAAAATTTCTGTGATAATAGTGTCTGTTGTCGAAAGTGTAGAGGAACTACTACTTCCTGTCCTTAAACTAGTCGGAATGGTGTTTGGTCGATTGAACGCTTGTATGCCCATAGTACTGCAAGTATATTTTCATCCCAGTCGTCTTTATCAGCATTACATATTTTTGTTAATCATTTTGTTAATGTTTTGTTAAATGCTTCATTTTCTCCATTCGATTGAGGATGGTATGTTGTACTCCGACGGTGGTCGATTTGGAACTGGTCTGTTAGGGTTTTAATAGTTTTATTGATAAAGTGTGTTCCCTGGTCACTGATTAGGGTTAGTGGACATCCAAATTGGGTGATGATATTTTCGTAGATAAATTTTGCGGCTATCTCACTAGAACATGTGTCAATCGGTTCTTCCTCTGCCCATTTGGTTACGTATTTGACTACAGTTATTATGTACCTTACACCTGTTCTTTTTGCTGGTATAGGAAATGATCCTATGAAGTCGATGGCCCAAATTTCAAATGTCAAACTTGGGTTTACTGATATCAGTGGCATTTCTGTACTAGGTAGGGGTCAGCCCAACCGTTGACATCTGTCACATTGGCTTGCAAAATTTTTGCAATCTTTGTGGAGTGTCGGCCACCACAACCCTGATTGTTGGATTTTGTTTGCAGTTGTATCTACTTGGAAATGTCCTCCTGCAGTTCCGTAATGTGCTTCATGCATGATATTATTTCTTTCGTGTTCCAGTACGCACCTTCTGAGGATGTCGTCTAACCCCATTTCATATAGGAATCCATTTATGAGACTATATGGTGCAGCTTTCATGGCTAAGATTTGTTTCTTCTTCGTACTCATGTCTTATGGTGCTTGTCCATCTTCTAAAAACTGAGCTATTTCCTCTAACTCTACTGGGACTACTTCTATTTAAAATAAATGTGCATCCGGTAAGTCGTCTTTGACTCCTATCGGTTCCTCCCCTATGTCGATTCGAGATAAGTGGTCGGGACCAGCATTTAGCTTACCTGGTCTGACAATGACTTCAAATTCAAATTCTTGGAATAGAAGTAGCCATCGAAAAATTATTCCATGGTGTAGAGGCTTATTTATGAGATATTTTAGTGCTGAATGGTCAATGTAAAAGATAAATGGATTAGCTAGTAGATAGTGTTGATTTTTTTGTAGCGCAAAGACCATTCCTAATGCTTCTCTTTCAATTGTCGAATAGTTTCTTTTAGATTTGTTTAGTATCCTGCTATTGTAAACTATAGGATAGTCCATTCCATCATCTCCTGGCTGAGTTAGGATTGCTCCTAGGCCTGATGCATCGATGTGAACATGGAATTTGATCGACCAGTTTGGAAACCTTAGGATGGGTGCTTCGACTAGCTTTCTTTTTAGTTTTTCGAATGATATGTCACACTCCTCTGTCCAATTAAATTTCTGATCATCTCTTAGCAATTATTCCAATGGGTATGTCATGTCTGAATAATGTCTTATGAATTTTCTATAGTATCCTATATGACCAAGTAGTACCCTGACTTGTTTAGGATTCATCGGGGGTTTTAAGTCGAGGATGATTTTTATTTTTGCGAAGTCGACTTTAATACCTTCTTTACAGATGATATGCCCTAATAGTATTCCTATAGGAGTTAGAAATATGCACTTCTTGATGTTTAGTGATAGTTGGATATGTCGACATCGTTCCAACATAAGTCTTAGCCATTTACAATGGTCCTTTAGTGTAGAGTATATTGTCCAATCGTCGAAATATACTTCCTTTGTTTTGTAAATGTACTCCTGAAATGTTTTAACCACAATCCTTGAAAAGACTGCAGGTACATTTTTAAGTCCAAAAGGCATAACCATGTAAGCAAATGAGCCAAATTCACATACGAATGTTGTCTTTTTCTAATCTTCTTTGGCTATTGGTACTTGATTATAACCTGAGAATCCATCTGTAAATGAATAGCATTCATGTCTTGCTACCTCATTTAAGATTTCATCTGCATAAGGAGTTGGAAATGGGTCTGTTAATGTAACTTTATTGAGTTCTCTGAAGTCAACACAGATCCTTAGCTTGGTTGGATCATATTTCTTTGGTTGAACCACCATTGTACTTGCCCATTCTGATTGGTCAATAGGGTAGATGATTCCTGTTGCAAGCATGTTATCAATCTCTTTCTTGACTATCTCTTTGTATTTGTGAGCTATTTTGTATGGTCGTTTCTTGACAGGTCGAACATCAAGTTTAATTTCGATCTTCATTTCGCCCATTTCATGTACTAGACCTTTAAGATCCTTAATGTCTCTAGCAAATACATCCTGAAATTCTTTCAGTAGGTTTGTGATCTCTGTTGTTTGTGCTTCAGACCAGTAGTCTCCAATTTTTTCTATTTTTGGTCGACCATCATTTGATATGTCAACTTCTCTAGCTTTGATTTTAGCATCTAGCCATTCCGGTGCTTTAGCTTCATTGATTGGTCGACTTCCTTCCTTAAACTGTGAGAATGTGGCAAGGAAGTCTCATTAGAGGAAATTTCAACTCAAAATGGGCCTTTTAACTTTTATTCAAATTCCATGTCATCATGTGTTATCCAATGAAATTGCTTTAAATTTGAAATACCGTATAGGTCTTAAACACTTTTTTAATATAAATTTGGGGATAGGTATCATAATAAAAAAAATACTTTTTTTGTTTGTATTTACGACATATCTCCCCGTGTTTTTACTCAAATTTTGATCGGGAGAGCTTGTTGGATGTGGAAATAAATTCCGCATCCAACAAGTACCCACTCAGCATACTTTTGACGGACCCCGCTACCCCAAAAACAAGAAATACGTGAAAAAACGTGATGATGACATCATCATCACATTTTTTCAGGTATTTATTGTTTTTGGGGTAGCAGTGTCCATCAAAAGTATGCCGAGTGGGTAGTCGTTGGATGAAGAATTTAATTCCGCATCCAACGAGCTCTCCCAATCGTAATTTGAGTAAAACACAGGGAGATATGTCAAAAATACAAACAAAAAAATAGTTTTTTTCTTTTCTTCCTCCAAAATTAATAAATATTATTTTATTATTTTAACTATTATTTTATTAGTTATTTTTAGGAGGCCCATTTTGAGTTGAAATTTCCTCTAATGACTACAGTCATTCGGTCGTTATCCTCCTTGTCGGTTGTTTCAACTTTGAGTACTGTGCGAATAGGTTTGGTCATTTCGACATGATTTGATTTCCATCCAAAGCTTTTCCCTTCTGACTTTTCATTTTCCAACTGTAGTCTTGTTGACTGTGGTATTGTCCTAGTTTGTATACTGTTACAATTTATTGTCGGTCGGTTGTCCCTTAGGGTTTTGTTTTCTGTCGATTGTATAAATGCTTTGATTTGTTTTGCAGTTTCGACCAAATTCTCATTTTGGGGTTCAAAGTTGAAATCTTTGATAAAATTTTCTTTAAGTTCATGCCATAGAAATGCTTCACCCCGAGCTTCTTCCATCTTGCACCATTTTTTTGGTAAGTCGGCGAGTGTTAATGGAAATAAGTGTGGCCATGTACGTTCATCCTTATATCCTAGTCTTCTTCATTCTTTTTCACATATATTTATATGGTTTTCTGGATTCTGTCCCTGGTTAAATATAGGTATCCCTGGTTAAATATAGGTATCTAAGCCTGGTTGGTTAACTTCTTTCCTCCAAAACTTTCTACAAAATAAGTCGAAGCTGTTGTCCATGTCTGTAGTCTTGACTAATGGGTATGCCACCATCTAGCAGCTTGTCCTGTAAAAGTTTCTACTAAAATTTGTAGTTGGCCATGTTCACTGATGTTCCTAGATACTTGCTCTACATGCATAATTGGTGATTCTCTTTCTTTATACCTTGGGGTTTTTGTGGTATTTATATTTGTTGGTTGCAAGGTAGGATATTCCCTAATTTTTTTCTCAAATATTTTTGGGATGTTGGACACCACAAAGCATTGTTTGACTGGTTTCTTCTATACTTTTTGAATGGTCTAGCATCCTCTTGCTTTTGTTTCATAGTTTTCAACCTCCCAATCATATAGTTCTGCATATGAATTGTATCCTACTGAGTCTTGGTTTCCTAAGTAAATTTCACCAAATGTATTAGATTCTGTGTAATCTTCATTATTCTGTATCTGAACATCCACGTCTTCACTAAACATCCACGTCTTCCAACTGAAATACCGAATATTAGAAACGTCCTGAAACTGTAGAGGATAGCGATGACATGCCCACCTGTTTTTAAACAAACAAAAGCATCTTATTAAAAACCGATTATAACAGAAATAATAAAAGAAACCATAATTTAAATGTGTTCCTGTAAAATCTGTGATTTTACAGGCATGCACAAAAAAGCTTTTATTACCTGTTGACAGAGAGACAAACCATATAACTAAAAATGGAAATAATCATAAGTTCTATTTTGTAGGTCGACCACTCTTCTGGCTTCGGCTTGTTTGGATTTGAGCCTGATGATCACTAGCTTTTGATTTTCTACTTGTTCAAGTAAATGTTGATTTGTACCTATCATTGATTTCTTTGCCTTTTTGTATTGGTTCTTTTTGATGTTTACTTCCTTCCACCTGTTAATCCAGTTTAACAATTCTTCCCTGAACGTCTTGTTTTCCACCTCCATCAAAGCTGCATTAGCTTGGCACTGTTTAAGTTCAGTTTTCAGTTCTATAATTTTAGTCTCGTATACCCTGTCCAGAACCTGTTGGAGATTTTTCTCCTTTTTATCATGACACGAGTCATCTATTTGAGAAGAATCATGATGGTCTATGTCTTGAGCAGGTGATGGAAAACTCATGAAAGATGGCTCGGGACCTGAACCATAGGCGTCCATACACGATGGAGCAACTTCTGCCTTACCCAACTCAGAAATGTCTTTAGCCAATTTTGCACTTTCATTCTTTATAAGAGTAGGTTCATCAATATGAGTAGTTTAGGGAACAAATGGTGGAACGTCATCCTCAAGATGGACAACCACTGGCTGAGTACTCTGTTGAGTAGCCATAGAAACAGAGGCTGTAGGTGTATTATTCATGCTTCTAGTAATTCTCCTTGTTTGAGTAAACACAAGATTTTTTTATTCAAAACCCCTTCTGTCATAGCACACCTACACTAGTTGTTCTAGTTTATGTATGGACTCACTGCCATGGTTATGATGAGTATTCAACTCTAAAGGTTTTTTATAATCAACAGCATTAACATCTTCATTTTTGGTTAATTTGTCCCCTGTCATTGTAGGTGTACTACAGCATTTGTCAGATGGGGATTGGTTCAAGGGAGTTTCAGAGTGACAGGGGGCTACGTTCCTGACCCCATCATCACTAATACCAGTATTTATGGGTAGATTGGCTTCCTGAAGCTCGTTATCCTTTGATTTAGCCTCTTTGGATTTTACAGTATCCTTTCGTTTCCTATGAGTCTTTGGGGAAGGGTTCAGCCAACATTGAGTCGACCCTAATTGACATTCAATCAAAAACTCATCCCACGATTTGCCAATAAGAGATAGTTGATGCTGTATTATAATTTTGACTAAACCATGATGAAAGAGACTTCTATCAGGATTACTGAAACTTTGAACCGAATGCGACATTTTCTTTAGACTATGCAATAGGTAGAAGGGTAGATTAAGTTTACATCCTTTTAATGCTAACAGTAGTCATAGGTGATAATAATGTAGGTGAGAGAAGCATCCATCGCATGATACGTACCTGACCAAGATCTCATAGAATGCTCACCACTCTGGCTTCAGAAACTTAACCGAAACCCCAATTTTCAGTTTTGCACTAGCTGGCAAAGGCAACAGGAAGGACTGACACTTCTTTTTATTCACTTTCCCACCTTTGAACCATCGCTCTCCAGTTTGTGGGAGCTTCGTAGCCTCTGTGATTTTGTCTTCGTCAATGATAAACTTAAAATTCCCAATCTGCGCTATGTTTTCTTCCAAACTCAAAGCAAACTGTTTAGTCACCTGTGTGTTATGGCCACTAAAGCTCCTGAAGAACTGCCCCCATCCAATCTTTTCAAATAGCAGGGAAACTTTCTCATCGGCTTCGACAAGCTCTGACCCTGAGATTTCAAAACGACTAAGCAGAGCCATGGCTTCCTCCCCGCTATCCTGATTACAAAATGAAATGAATGGAGTCGTGAAGAGGGAAGGGATAGGCACCCAGGTGTAAGACATGATGCGATATGTCAAATCCTCACATGCTTCATACCTGACAGAGATGAGGGCTCTAAGTTTGGCCATTTTAACCAGATTTAGAGATGATGAATACTACAGCCAGTGTTCTGCTATGACAAATGCATGACTAACCACGACTAACTGTAAATCTTAACCAATTCTACCTATCAGGGATCATTCTATTGATGAATCGTAAATCAAGACATTGATTACACACAATTTGTCATGATGAGCTTGTACAGCGTTACGAAATGGAATAGTTATCAGTCATATAAAACATTAAATCCTACTGATACGATTCATTAATATATTCACAACTGTCAATTAAAACGAAAGGTGTTAGCCAAATCCTGATGCCAACGCAGTGATCCAAGTAACAGGTCACTTATTTATTTGACATATGGGTCATGTATCCTCATAAAAATGGTCAATCAATGATCTCCTCCAAATTATACATAGAAGGTGGTCGTGTTTATTAACATGACAATATAATAACCCCTAGTGTTTTTGCAATACAACTCACTAATGATTTGCATTAACATTTAAGCCATGTATGTGTATAAAGTCTCATTTTGAAATATAGTTTTAAACCTTTACGAAATCACATCCATTAATATCCCAAATCCAATTTGATAGGATACCAAGCTATATGACAAATGAAGATTTCAAAATGATACTCATTTATTTTCTTTATCACTAGCTATATATACACATTTTTTACAAAATAATGATATGATATTAAGTTGCATATGGAATGTGAACTTTTTAGGTCTAATTACAATTTTAATTTAATAATTCACCTTAAGTTCTAGGGATTTTAAGAACTTATAAAATCTTATCAATAACCAGCCTCAAACAAATTCAAAATGTGTTATCCTTGAACCCCAATTAACATACTATCCTTTTTAAAATTTCTTAAATCAACATATATAATCAGATAGATTAATTAATTATAGAATTGATTATATATAAAATTTATGAAACTGACAGCTGCTAATTATCAAGTTTATTAACATATTTTCATAAACTTCTAATATGTCACTTGACTCTTCTACAATTGAGAGTACCTTCAGAATCAAAGATTCTGAAGGAACTCTTTTATAATTTTTAAAGATAAACCATAAAAGAGAGCTGATCCCCCTTCATCTCAAATGAAAAATGAAGGGGTTGTTGCTGGCTGCCAACAAATGGCGACAACCTGGGCGAACCAGTTATCTCTTCTCATACGACTTATAAATGATATAAACAAATTCTTAAAACTTATTTAAAAACAATCAAAAATTCTTTATCTAAATAAAAACCATTCTTTTATTCATATTCATAAGTATAACTCAGAAATATTCCACCTTTTGAAACAGAGATCTAGTTAGGGGTAAACTTAAAAATATCCTGATCGAAACAAAGTACTTTATAGTAAAAAAAATGACCTGCACCATCAATATAGGATATAGAAATCTACTTTTCCGAAAATTTTCCAGAATCTGTTCCATAAACATAATAATTTTCTTTTTATTTTCTTTTCTTCTCTTTAAACAATAATTCTGACTGAAGACTACTATCTAGGTATGGTATCCCAATGTGATAGTATCATTCACGATAACTGTCTAGAATAAGAAAGCCGGCTCGTGATGAGACCTCTTGTCTTTTAATTTTAAAATCAAAATACATCACCCTAGTGATCAGAAATGAAGTTATTCTAAACAGCACTGATGATCATGATTAGGCCGGCTCGTGATGAGACCTCCTATTCTTCAGTCAAAATTTATGTTTTATTTATTCACTTTCAACTTTTAAATTTTATAAAATGAGAGATCATTACCCAGGATGGTGACCAAATGGTAATGTCAGTCATTAATATCACCAAAAAATGAATCAGCTGGCTCGTGATGAGACCCCTTATCTCTTGGTTCGTTAAACCAAAAGCCATTACTAGTTTCCTAATAATGTCATACTAGTGATATTTATGATTCTGAATAGACCGACTTATTAATAAGACCTTCCGTCTCTCATTTTAGCATTTATTGACCGGAACAAATTCTAAAAAAATTTCAGATTGTAAATACTTTTAAAGACTGATGGTAGAGATCTGTAAGAATTTTTCAAAAGTACAAGCTTTGAAAAGGACATTTAATAAGTTATTCCAACTTTTATAAAAAATAAAAAGGTGAGGAATAATCTGAGTAACACTTAAAAATAAAATAATGATAGGTCTTTTATAGATTTAAGAAACCTTGATCATCCTGAACAAATTTTTAAAAGATTTCCGTCTAGTATCATAATTTTTCAAGCGCACGAGCAAACTGACTCTTTTTCAACTAGAAGATTTATTTATTTACATTTGTTTCTTCAGTTGATATTTAAAAAATTACTGACTGATTATATACAAAATTTGACAGTCTAAAATATTTAACTAACAGAATTAAAACTTGCTGCAATAACAGAATGATGTTTAAAAATTACATGAGTTTTATGAATTTATCATCATCCTTAAATTCTATAAACTATAATTCGGTTTATATATAAAAATATAAATTTATTTACAAACAGCAAACAAATTATATACATTTTAAGACAAAAATATTAACAGAAATATTTTTTCAAGATCGGTCCATTCACTGGGAATGTTTCGAACTGACCTTCAAGTGTTTGTAATTGAAAGGTACTTGGACCTATCTTCTCAGCAATAACAAAGGGACCTAGCCAAAGCTTCTGAAACTTAGTATGATCTCCTTTGTCTTCATGAACTTTATCCCATTTTAAAACTAAGTCTCCCGCCTGAAATTCTCGATTGGAACTAAATGATTGGTCAAACCAAGACTTCACAATTTGTTGGTGTTTTGTAAAGTGATGTTTTGACTTTTCTCTTTCTTCTTCAAGCTTTAGCAAAGTATTAATTCTCTTTTCCATTGCTGGACACTCTTCATCTTGAACAGACTGAGCTAACTACAATGAAGGTGAGAATAAATTTGGTGGTAAAATAGCTTCAGTTCCATATACTAAGAAGAAGGGTGAGTTACCTATTGCAGCCTTAGGAGTTACTCTGTCTGCCCAAAGGGCATTGACTAATTCTGTATGCCAATCTCGATGGTGAACTGAAATAGTTCTTTTGATAATTTTCAATAAATTTTTGTTTGTTGATTCAGCTAAACCATTTCCATGAGGATGGTAGTTAGCTGAATACCTAATTCTTATTCCCTTCTCTAAGGCAAATTGAGTTAACTCAACTGATGAAAAATATGAAGCATTATCAAAGACGAGGGAATCTGGAATACCAAATCTTGTTATAATAAAAAATTCTAAAAATAATATAACCTGATTGGTATTTACAACCCTTAATGGTGTAGCTTCCGCCCAGGGAGTAAAATAATCAGTTGCAGTTATTATATATTTGTGTTGCTTATATGAGGGAGGATTTATTGGTCCTACTATATCAATACCCCATTGCTGAAAGGGTCTTTCCACTGAAACAGGTTGTAACGGAAAAGCAAGTTTCTTAACCCTTCCTGCAGCAAGTTGACACTCCTATCATTTTCTAACAAAAGCATAGGAATCTCGAAATAAGGTAGGCCAATAATAGCCAGCCCTAAGAATTTTATGCGCAGTAGTTTCTCCACCAAAATGACCTCCTGCTAGTCCAGAATGTAACTCCTTCATAATTATGTCTGTTTCATCTTTGTCTAGACATCGAAGCAATACTCCATCTAAATTTCTCCGAAAGAGGACATTATCAATTAATAAATAAGGAGCAGATTTCAATCTAAGTGCTCTTTTCTTCTTTGGTTCCAGGTAATCAGGAACGGTTCTGGTTTCCAAAAGTATTCTTATGTCTGTATACCAGGAATCCTATGGTGGAGGATAAAAATAGATTTCTCTAGTAAGTAAAACTTCATCAATGACAGTTTCAGCTTTATCATTAGGTAAATGAGCAGCTTCAGCAGCTAGTTTACATAATCCTTGACCTTTGACTGTCGTTGAGGGTTTAATTTCTAAGTCATACTCTTGAAGGGCTGTCATCCAAGGTGCTCTTTTCTCACCTAAGTCCTTTTGTACTAACAAGTTTCTAACTGAAGAATAAGGGACTATTATTTTCGTTTTAGATTTCAATAGATATGGACGAAAATGTTTAACAGCTTTAAACACAGCAAAAGCTTGTTTATCAACTTCATGATAATTAAGTTCAGCACCTTTGAAATTTGAACTCATAAAGGAGATTGGTACGTCGTTATTTTGCTGATTTAATTGGGTTAAAACTGCTGCATATGAAATATCAGAAGCAAAAGTATACAATATGAAATCTTTGTTGAAGTCTGGGATTAGAAGGCTAGGAGCTTCTGAAATGGATTCTAAAATTTTCTGAAATGATTCTTTTTCAGTTTGTCCCCAATTAAAAATAGCGTCTTTCTTAATCATTTTCTGTAAAGGACGAATGATTTCGGAGAAACTGGGAATGAATCTCCTAACAAAATTTATTTTACCGTGAAATGATTGCATTGCTTTCTTGCTAGAAGGATAAGTTATTTTTGAAATGGCTTGGGTTCTTTCAGGATCAATCATGATTCCATGTTTTGAAACCACGCAACCTAGTAAAATACCTTCTGAAACAACAAATATTGTTTTTTTAGGATTTAATGATATTCCAAATTTTCTACATCGTTCGAATACTTTTCTAAGATGATTAAGACGATCAGGTCGATGTTTAGAATATACAGTAACGTCATCCAAGTAGACAACTACTGAATGGTTAATTAAGCCTCTAAAAGCAATATCCATTGCTCGTTGAAAAGTTTCCCCAGCATTGATTAACCCAAAGGGCATCTTGCGGTAAGCATATGTTCCCCATGGAGTTCTAAAGGCTGTTTTCTATTGATCATCTGGGGATACTAATATTTGATTGTATCCTGAGAAACCATCAAGGAGTGACAGTATCTCAGACCCAGATACCTTTTGAAGAATTTGTTCCATGGGGGGAACAGGGTAATTATCCTTTTCAGAAGACTTATTCAGATTTCTAAAATCTACACATAACCTAATATCTCTGTTTTTCTTCCGGACTGGAACTAGGTTGGCTACCCACTATGTATGTCTGATGGAAAAAATAATCTTGGTAGCTAGCAATTTATTTAGCTCCTTCTTAATTGTCAGTTCTAGTGACCGGTGATATTTCCTTAGCTTTTGTTGAAAATGTTTCGACTCCTGTTTAATTGGAATTATGTGTTGCATGACTTGTGTGTTAAAGTTTTTTAGGTCATCATGTGTCCAAGAAAAGACATCCTTAAATTCCTTAAACAATTTTATAAATGTTGTTTTTTCTGCGGGGTTGCAATCTACTCCTAGATTTATAGTTTGAGGATTTAGTTCTATTCCTAGATTTATGGTTTCATACCTCATTCGAGAGCTATTAGTTTTACAATTAGGGACAGATCTAAATTTATCCTGCAGATCAAAGAACTTTTCTAATCTCAGTACTTAATTAGGGACTGGTTTTACCTTTTCAAAAGCTTTTTCAACTGAACAAAAATCATTTATTACCGAAAAATCTCACATATTTTCGTCATGAGTGACTTCATCTATGGCTGAATCTTTAAAGGTATCCTCACTTATCAGAAAATTCAGCACCTGCACATCATTATCGAATACACACCAGTTAAAAATATTATCCGGTATAGAGGACCTAAAAATCAGTTCAACTGAAAAGAAATCTGGTGTAATATTTTCTGAGGGAATTAACTTTGATGCTACATTTGCCAACAAATCTGCTTCTTGATTTTGACTTCTAGGAACAGAAATTATGTTAATGCATCAAAATGCGAAATAAGGTTCCATACCTCTCGTTGATAACTCTGTAAATGTTCAGATAGGCAGTGAATGGAGTCACAAACTTGTCTAACGATAATTTCGGAGTCACCGTATGCAATTAATACTTTGATATCCAAATCAATCACCTTTTTCAAACCTTGTATTAAAGCTTCATATTCCACAGTATTGTTTGTACAATTAAATTCTATCCTACAAGCTATACATGTTTTATTTCCCTAAGGATCTACCAACAGAAAACCAGCTCCGGCTTCTTCTTTAGATTTCGCACCATCAAAATATAAAGTCCAAGTAGACTATTAGCAACTACTTTTCTTTCTATAATATTTACAATATTGAGATTATCTACATCATTAATAGTTTCCTTGAGTGAATATTTAGGAGAAATAGATGTCACATTTCTAATTTCTGATTGCTGTTTATTTTCAAAAAAGGCAGAATTTTCAGCTTTAAAATTACCAAATCCCAATTCATACATATAATTCCCCATAATGCAATCTGAAAATAAGACAGGTTCGCTAGGATCATGTAGTTCTGTGACAGTATGTTTCATATATCTTTCTCTATTTATGTTTATTTGATTTGACTTTCCGTTCTTTGGTAACCATAATGTTGACCAGTCCATGGCAAAGAATCCATTCAATTTTTGAGACCAATCTCTACTTAAAAATAGCCCATATGCATCAGGGATATCTGCAACAACAATATCTATAATTTGATAAACTGAAGGGTTACAAGCAATCCTGACTAAGACATCTTTCATTTCCCCCACAACCTTCACATTTGTCGTGTCCAATTGAGTTGTTTGTGAATTTGATGGAACATATTTCCCATTCAACCTTTTGCATACTGATAAAGGCATCACATTGGAAGATGCCCCAGAGTCTACCATGCAATTATGAACATTCCTATTGAAAATATCAAAGGTAAGTAAGAATGGAGGTGTGGTTGATTTAGAATTATTACCTATTAGCGAGGCTTTGTCAGCCGTTGCTTTTTCTTTATCAGTTGCAGTTGAATCATTATTAGAACTGTTTGTAGCAACATTTTGTTTTGCAATAGGAATAATTGAACTCATAGCAGGATTTATAACATGACTGTTAGGCATTGGGTAAATTTGAAGAAGATCGTACATACTGATGTTTGCACGTGTCTTCTTTAAATCCTCAATTATATCATATTGTAAATCTAATTTTGGAGCATTTTGAATGGGTTGGGTAATTTTTTTTGTTTGAGTTTGCTTGTCGGATTGAGTTTGTTTATTAGGCTGTGAATTGTTGTTGTCATGAGTAGAACTTGACGAAGCTCCTGGAGTGTTTGTGAATGTTCTACTACGAGTATTATAGGCATGTTGTCCTGTAGGTGGGATTTTACTCTCATATTCCTTTACAAGACTGTCCCAGAAATGACCGTTAACTTGTTGAGGCTCCTCTGATTCTTCTTCATTTTCTAATTCCTCTTCTTCTTCATTTTCTGTTATTTCTTGATTACAAGGAGTCTCAAATAAAGATAAAACAGTCGAATTGTATTAAAAATTTCTTCATTTGTTGCTGTGTCAGGTGGTGTATTTGTTTTATTAGTTGTATTCGAACTTTGTCTGGACTGATTTCTGAAATATCCGCTAGAAGAGGAAGCTTCAGAATTGGTTTTCTTTAATCCTACAACTTCATTGGTTAATGCACAAATAGCATTTTGCAGTTGTTCTACATCAAATGCTTTATATTTTTCTGAATTAAGTTTTTCAATCTTCCTACAAGGAAAGGTATCAGATTTCCCACTTCTATCTGGTTCATAGGACATATAATCCTTCTCGACTTTAATGGCTTCCTCAAAAGTTTCTACTAATGTTGTTTTCCCAGCTCTCTTAACAAACATCCCATAATATTTTGGTAAGGCTGAAGTATAATTTTCAATAATTATATTCTCAGGTGGTTGAGAAGTAACTGGAATTTTATTTTTTAATGTTAGAAACCTCTGGTTAAAATATTTAATTCTTTCTTTAGATTCCATTTTAATTCGAGATAATTCTAGGGCTAAAAGAGCAGGTGTTTTATCTTCCCCAAATTTATCTAAAAAACTTTATTAAATTCACCCCAATTTGTGATTGATCCCTGTACTAACAAGAAGTACTAGGTAGAGGCTCTTCCTTCAAAATTTAGAGGAAACAATCGACAAACGACATCTTCATGCTGAACGTTCAAGGTTTGAACAGCTAACATGAATTTGTCTACATGCACCTCTGTGGGTTCTTTGTCATCTGGGTTGAACTTAGGAAGAAGTTTATCTGAGTGTTTAGGCAAAGGATGTTGTATACCAGGGACAGCTACAACAGTTGTTCTCAGGCAAGGGAGTTGTGGATTAGGTGGATTAGGTGGAGGATTGCCTCCTCCTCCTACAGGTATGTTTCCTACCATTAGACTTCTTCTAGAACTTGAGGAACTCCCTGAATTGGATGATCTTGGACTATCGGACGGTGATTCGGGAGGAGAAGGTGGCTGATCAAAACCGCCTTCTGCAGTTAGTCTTCTAGCAGTGTTTGTTTGAGTAGTTTGTCTCTGATGACTTCTAATTTGATAACGTGGAGTGCTATCAACTTCTTGCAAACCTTGAGTAACTATGTTCAATTGCGGATTACGTCATTGTTGCCTAGGTAGACCATAATCTATCGGAGATATACCAAGTTGATTGGCATATGCTCTTGTAATAATATGTCGTGATTCTTCCAAAGTTTGAGTACTTTGTTCAGGAGTAAATGGAGATGTAATATGATCACATTCAAGGATGCTCCTAACAGTTTCTATAAATGGTGATCTGCTGACTTCTAGAGGATGTTGGCTGGTTAAAAATTTCTCATTAGTTTTTCCTGCCATTAATCATTAACAGGCCCTTCTTCTAGCGCCATTTGTTGGCCTGATTTTCTGACCTAGGCCAACAAGGAGATTATGCCCACACAATCAGCTTAAAGCAGCGTCCGGTGTGTTTGGAAAAGAAAAATATCGCAGGTTATGGTCCTGCTACCAACTAAATTTTCCTCTTAGGGAGAAAAAAAAATTCAGTAAAAATCTATCCTAAAGTTATATCTATCTAACTAAACCCTAAAATAAGTTTTCAACTACCTAAATTATCCTACACTTGCTTTCTTAAGGAAAGTTTTCGATTTTGTGGATTTTATATTTAATATTCTAAATATAAAAGACTATTAATATTACTTAAAAATAATTATACAAATACTATTTAACAACTTTTAAATATAAACTATACTTATGATAACACTAACTTAACTATTCTAACTATCCTATCTCAGTTGAGAGCGATTTGAGTATTTATATTAATTATTAATTAATATAATGATGAACAGAATGATAAATAAGTAAGATCTAAATGACAATATTTAAACCATACATTCTAAAGCATTCTGTTGTAAATTACCTTAACAGAGAAATGGAAATAAGCAATTACTTCAAATTTTCTGAAAAAAAAAATTGAATTAATTAACAACTAATGAACAGCATTAAATATTTGAAAATAAATATAATGTTCAAAATGAAATCATTGTGAACATACAAATGAGATCAAGGAGACATAAATATGTATATCATTATATCTTGAATTTTCAATAGAAACACTGATTAATTCAGTCACAATAACATACTAATTCAAATACAATATTGCATTGACAAAGTGTAATACTGATTAATAAGCACAAGCATAACCAAGTATACTGCATTAATGTTAAAAATAGAAGATTATATACTAAAATATATAAAGAGTATCCAAAATAATACCAACCACGATATCAACTTAGATATTTCCAGTCAGATCCCATTTCCAAAGATAAAACTTCAGCCAGGAACAAAAACTAGTATCAAAATAATAGTTCGAATATGTTTCTCTTACGTCATTGCATCCTCCTTCTCTCCTAAAAATTACTAGCTTATATAATACTACTAGTCTTTCGATTCAGTTTTTCAATAAATGCTATATGCAATACTATAGGGGTCCTATCGCTATCAAAGAGCATCGACTCTTTTCAACAAACACTTGTCACTAGAGGATAATAATAAAAACAACTAGCCTGAAACATTTGTTGGTTTAAAGGAACTAGCAAATTCGTGGTTGTGTCGAAATTCTAGTCTTCACTAAACATCCACTTCTTCCAACTGAAATCCCAAATATTAGAAACGTCCTGAAACTGTAGAGGATAGCGATGACATGCCCACCTGTTTTTAAACAAACAAAAGCATCTTATTAAAAACCGATTATAGCAGAAATAATAAAAGAAACCATAATTTAAATGTGTGCATATAAAATCTGCAATTTTACAGGCATGCACAAAAAAGCTTTTATTACCTATTAACAGAGAGACAAACCATATAACTGAAAATGGAAATAATCATCAAGTTATATTTTGTAGGTCGACCACTCTTCTGGCTTCGGCTAGTTTGGCTTTGATCCTGATGATCACTAGCTTTTGCTTTTCTACTTGTTCAAGTAAATGTTGATTTGTACCTATCATTGATTTCTTTGCCTTTTTGTATTGGTTCTTTTTTATGTTTACTTCCTTCCACCTGTTAATCCAGTTTAACAATTCTTCCCTGAACGTCTTGTTTTCCACCTCCATCAAAGCTGCATTAGCTTGACACTATTTAAGTTCAATTTTCAGTTCTATAATTTTAGTCTCGTATACCCTGTCCAGAACCTGTTGGAGAGTTTCCTCCTTTTTATCATGACACGAGTCATCCATTTGAGAAGAATCATTATGGTCTATGTCTTGACCAGGTGATGGAAAACTCATAAAATATGGCTCAAGACCTGAACCATAGGCGTCCATACACGATGGAGCAACTTCTGCCTTACCCAACTCAGAAATGTCTTTAGCCAATTTTGCACTTTCATTCTTTATAAGAGTAGGTTCATCAATATGAGTAGTTTTGGGAACAAATGGTGGAACGTCGTCCTCAAGATGGACAACCACTGGCTGAGTACTCTGTTGAGTAGTCATAGAAATAGAGGTTGTAGGTGTATTATTCATGCTTCTAGTAATTCTCCTTGTTCGAGTAAACACAATATTTTTTGATTCAAAACCCCTTCTGTCACGGCACACCTACGCTAGTTGTTCTAGTTTATGCATGGACTCACTGCCATGGTTATGAGGAGTATTCAGCTCCGAAGGGTTTTTATAATCAACAGCATTAACATCTTGATTTTTGGTTAATTTGTCCCCTGTCTTTGCAGGTGTACTACAACATTTGTCAGATGGGGATTGGTTCAAGGGAGTTTCAGAGTAACAGGGGGCTACGTTCCCGACCCCATCATCACTAATACCAGTATTTATGGGTAGATTGGCTTCCTCAAGCTCGTTATCCTTTGATTCATCCTCTTTGGATTTTACAGTAGCCTTTCGTTTCCTACGAGTCTTTGGGGAAGGGCTCGGCCAACATTGAGTCGGCCCTAATTGACATTCAATCAAAAACTCATCCCACGATTTGCCAATAAGAGACAGTTGATGCTGTATTATAATTTTGACTAAACCATGATGAAATAGACTACTATCAGGATTACTGAAACTTTGAACCGAATGCGACATTTTCTTTAGACTATGCAATAGGTAGAAGGGTAGATTAAGTTTACAGCCTTTTAATGCTAACAGTAGCCGTAGGTGAGAGAAGCGTCCATCGCATGATACGTACCTGACCAAGATCTCATAGAATGCTCACCACTCTGGCTTTAGAAACCTAACCAAAACCCCAATTTTTAGTTTTGCACTAGCTGGAAACGGCAACAGCAAGGACTGACACTTCCTTTTATTCACTTTCCCACCTTTGAACCATCGCTCTCCAGTTTGTGGGAGCTTCGCAGCCTCTACGTTTTTGTCTTCGCCAATGATAAACTTAAAATTCCCAATCTACTCTATGTTTTCTTTCAAACTCAAAGCAAACTGTTTAGTCACCTGTGTGTTATGGCCACTAAAGCTCCTAAAGAACTACCCCCATCCAATCTTTTCAAATAGCAGGGCAAATTTCTCATCGGCTTCAACAAGCTCTGACCCTGAGATTTCAAAACGACTAAGCAGAGCCATGGCTTCCTCACCGCTATCCTGATTATGAAATTAAATGAATGGAGTCGTGAAGAGGGAAGGGATAGGCACCCAGGTGTAAGACATGATGCGATATGTCAAATCCTCACATGCTTTATACCTGACAGAGATGAGGGCTCTAAGTTTGGCCATTTTAACCAGATTTAGAGATGATGAATACTACAGCCAGTGTTCTGCTATGACAAATGCATGACTAACCAAGACTAACTGTAAATCTTAACCAATTCTACCTATCAGGGATCATTCGATTGATGAATCGTAAATCAAGACATTGATTACAGACAGTTTGTCATGATGAGCTCGTACAGTGTTACGAAATGGAATGGTTATCAGTCATATACAACATTAAATCCTACTGATACGATTCATTAATATATTCACAGCTGTCAATTAAAACGAAATGTGTTAGCAAAATCCTCATGCCAATGCATCGATCCAAGTAACAGGTGTTATTTATTTGACATATGGGTCATGTATCCTCATAAAAACGGTCAATCAATGATCTCCTCCAGATTATACATAGAAGGTGGTTGTGTTTATTAACTTGACAATATAATAACCCCTAGTGTTTTTGCAATACAACTCACTAATGCTTTGCATTAACATTTAAGCCATGTATATGTATAAAGTCTCATTTTGAAATATAGTTTTAAACCTTTACGAAATCACATCCATTAATATCCCAAATCCAATTTGATAGGATACCAAGCTATATGACAAATGAAGATTTCAAAATGATACTCATTTATTTGCTTTATCACTAGCTATATATACGCAATTTTTACAAAATAATGATATGATATTAAGTTGCATATGGAATGTGAACTTTTTAGGTCTAATTACAATTTTAATTTAATAATTCACCTTAAGTTCTAGGGATTTTAAGAACTTATAAAATCTTATCAATAACCAGCCTCAAACGAATTCAAAATGTGTTATCGTTGAACCCCAATTAACATACTATCCTTTTTAAAATTTCTTAAATCAACATATATAATTAGATAGATTAATTAATTATAGAATTGATTATATATAAAATTTATGAAACTGACAGCTGCTAATTATCAAGTTTATGAACATATTTTCATAAACTTCTAATATGTCACTTGACTCTTCTACAATTGAGAGTACCTTCAGAATCGAAGATTCTGAAGGCACTCTTTTATAATTTTTAAAGATAAACCATAAAAGAGAGTTGATCCCCCTTCATCTCAAATGAAAAATGAAGGGGTTGTTGCTGGTTACCAACAAGTCCTCATCACCCTCATATGGAGGGATGTGCATTGTCCCGTGACCGATGTCGGAGTCACTATCACTGTCTTCCTTAGGAGGTGG
Organism: Pseudotsuga menziesii; assembly: GCA_001517045.1. Classification (NCBI taxonomy): domain Eukaryota; kingdom Viridiplantae; phylum Streptophyta; class Pinopsida; order Pinales; family Pinaceae; genus Pseudotsuga; species Pseudotsuga menziesii. The sequence goes on along the minus strand of LPNX010595016.1, from coordinate 41,431 downwards.
CGGTGGTGGGGGTGGTGGTGGGGATAGTGGGTTATTTTGTTTATTCTTCTATGCAGAACTATTGTCGACAGAACTCTTGTTTCTATCGATCGTCTTGGTTTTCATTTCTTCTCTGGCAAGCAGTCCGTCGGGGTCGACTTCTCCCGTCGATGTCCAACTACAATTATTTGTCTATAGCTCCAAATTTTCTGTATCTTCCAAAGCTGTATTTGGCAGGGGGGGTGCTCCTTCGTGTGTCGAGTAATGTAAGTGGATACTTCAGTTGGAGGGTAACGCTTGAAGCGTGACCCAATTTCCTTCTTCTAGTAGACGGATAATTAGATGATTATCATCGTTTCTCTCATTGTCTAGTCAGATCCAAATACCAAAGTCACCAGCTCCTAGTCTGAGGTCCTCTTCGATAATTATTTGTATCCTGGTACTCGGATTCGTCGGAGATAGAGGTCTTACCTCCTAGGGGACTTCTAATTGGAGAGCTTCTTGCTGCTCTATCCACAAATCTTCTTCCATAGGGGACGCTTCTTCTTCCACACCTTCCTCATGTCGGTCATGACATGACTCTCACGGATTTCTCTCTTGGTTTGTCACCCTAGTGCTCATTCTTCTTTGCAACGCTATGGCTCTTTCTCTTCTCTCTTCCCTTCTTTGCAGCCGCTTCTCCCTCTCTATTTTCTGAAAGTCCACCGTACCTTTATGTGATACTATCCATTCGATTTCTCTTTTAGGTCGACTTTTTATTGCTAGTGAATGGTTTCTCTTTAGTCAACTAGAATCCTCTCCACTTTACCCCGACATACGACCATCTACCCCCCCATTGCCTACCCGACGCTTTAGAAATCCCGGATAATTCTGTTCAATTGCTTAGGAAGTATTCCCACTCCCTTTTGGCAATGAATTTCTCCCACTTATTTTGTTTCTCTGCCCAGTTAGTATTTTGTGGCTGTTCACGTAGTAATGGGTGAGGTTCAACGATATGACCTACTCCTTTCTTGATCTGAAATTTGAACAGAAAGGTCGGTAAGGAACACAAGAATTGTTCAGTGAGGTCTGTGTAGAATTTATTCTGGATAGTTTCCACTGAATTTCTTTCCTCTATGGCTTGCTCCTCGTAGAATTCGTCGGCGATCTTTTTGAACCACTCGGACAGGTTTGTTCTTCCCCCTTGAATCAGTTTGTCTAGTAGCTGTTGGTCTTTAATCGCTTCCGGCTTTTTCATCCAAAAGTTTCTTCAAAAAACAGGGCACTAATTCTACAAACTTCTCATGAGTCTCGGTAAAGAACCTTTCTTTTGCTTGAGCAGTCGTTAATCTGTTTCTTCGTGCGTAATTTTGCAAGTAGTTTGTTATTTTATGCTCCCACCCGTCCTTAATCTCTTGTTCTGATATCATGTGCTTGTATACATCTCATACATGTACTACCAGCAACGGAACCAATGTTGTAATCTCACAGATCACATAGGGTTACCAATAATACACATTAATACAGACATACATAACAGAGACAAGAGACAAGAACAAGTAAGTAGAATAACATATTATATTATAGTGAAAGGGTCCATACAACACATAGAACTTAATCGATTTCTCATCTAGCTCAACATCCTAATATATATGATTTACAAACAGTTACAATTAACTACCTGTCAGTTCACTCAATGACACAACCTTAGGTGGCCGACCTAATCTCTCATTATTCGGCTGACCGACTTAGTAGGCTAATCGACTAAGTCGGCTATCATTCAATTCGACATATCGACTTGCTCCTCCAACATACGCTGAAATTCCTGCCAAGACACCGGTTGAAACACAAGAATAACCATCTATTAACACACATCCTACACAATTGATTAGGGAACCGCCATATCCTGAAAGACTGGCACTACAGAAGGCAGTGGAGCAACCTCCATTTAACCTCTTAGGAGAGTTGAAAAACCTCTATGTCAAAATTCCATTGTTGCAGGCCCTTCATGATGTGCCTATCTATGCCAGAACTATTCAGGATCTGTGTACAAGGAAACTATGAAGAAAACCTAGGGATCCTCCCACTGCCCATGTTATAGGGAAATTATCTAAGATCATAATGGGAAAAACCCTCCTGGCCAAATATGACAATCCTCGGAATCCCACTGTCATGGTGCAGATTGGGAATACGCAGATACCAAATGTACTGGTAGATTTAGGCACAGCTATTAATGACATGACCATAGAAACTGTAAGAAAACTTGGGCTCACTAATCTCAGGCCAACCCCTACAATTCTAGAACTTGCAGATAGGTCCACCATCAAACCCGAGGGAATATTGGATGAGATCGTCGTCTCAGTTGATTTGTGGGAATATTCAGCTAACTTCTTGGTTCTATAACCCAAGTCACAGTTAGGAGGACACCCACTGATCCTAGGAAGGCCCTAGTTAGCTACAGCTGATGCTTTCATCAGCTGTCAGTATGGGTCTATGACCATATAAGATGGAACTGGAAAAAAAGAACCTTACCCTCTATCCTCCAACTCGACCGAGTCTAGAAGCTGAAACTCCATTATGGATGGAGCTAGAGGAAGAGGAGAGCGTTCAACCACTTTTAACAATAGGGAAGGCCTTGACTTTTAAGGATGAAACAAAGGACGATGCCATCAATAATTTCATCAATGAACCCACTTCTGTCAACAAACAAATTTATCAGATCCTGAATAGCACTCTAGGTGAAGAAGAACAAGAAAATCTCACAGAGGAGACATTAGTCAGTGACACTCACATAGTTCCAGTGTTGAAAAGTTCAAAAAGTGTTCCAGTCGAGATAGAGACAGGAAAAACCATGAACATCAATCCTAATCTTACTCTGGATGAACAGGAATGCCTAATCACTCTCTTGAAGAAACATAAGGGGGCATTCGCTTGGGAGTACACATACATGAAGGGTATGGCTTCTAATATATACACCCACCACATTTATATCAAAAGTGACTCTCAGCCTGTGTGCCAGCCACAACAAAGGATGAACCCCAATATTAGGGACATAGTGAAGGAAGAGATTCAAAAACTCTTGGAAACAAGGTTTATATACCCAATCTCAGACAGTGAGTGGGTTTCTCCACTTGTGATAGTACCCAAGAAGAATGGTTAATGGAGAGTCTGTGTAGATTATAGAGAGTTGAATAAGGAAACACAGAAACATCACTTTCCTCTACCTTTCATCGACCAGGTACTTGAAACCATATCTAGAAAGAAGTTCTTATCCTTTCTAGATGGGTTTAGCAAGTACAATCAAATCTAGATTGCTCCTGAAGACCAAAACAAAACCACCTTCACCTGTCCCTAGGGTACCTTTGCATACTGGGTGCTCCCCTTCAGCTTATGCAATGCACCTGCCACATTTTAGAGAATTTTGATTGGCATATATTCAGAAATGGTTAACGATAGTATGGATATTTTCATGGACGATTTTACCCCTTATGGTAGTGGCTTTGAAGAGGCACTGAAAAACTTGGAAAATGTTTTAGCACACTGTGAGCAAACTCAGCTATCTTTGAGCACTGAAAAGTGCCATATGATGATGAGTGAAGGTTTAGTGTTGGGGCACTTTATCTCTGCTGATGGTATCCAGGTAGATCCATCCAAAATTAGGGTGATTGAAAACATACCCACTCCTAGAACACAGAAAGAGGTACGTAGCTTTCTAGGGCATGTTGGGTATTATAGAATATTTATAGAAAAAATTTCCAAACTAGATTCTCCTTTATTTACCTTATTGATGAAGGATGTACAGTTTGCTTGGAATGATGCATGCTAGACAGCGTTCACTGAGCTTAAGAAGAGGTTGACTATAGCTCCTATCTTAAGGGGGGCCAATTGGGCTCTTCCTTTCCACATTTCTTTAGATGCCTCTGACACTGCCATTGGAGCAATATTAGGCCAGCAGGATGGTCAAGCACCATATGCAATTTATTACATCAGTAAGAACTTGGTCCCTGCTGAACTCAATTATGTGGTTACAGAGAAGGAATTTTTAGCCATTGTTTACTCCATTAACAAATTTAGGCATTACATCACTGGATATCCCACCTTTGTACACACTGACCCCTCATCCATCAAGTATCTAATGAACAAACCAGTTACAAATACTAGGATAACTAGATGGTTGTTAATATTACAGGAGTTCGATATTACCATTATTGGCAGGCCTGAGAAAGAAAATGTTGTTGTTGATTATTTATCTCATTTTACTAACAGTAATAACAGCCTACCAGTCGAGGATTCTTTCCCAGATGAACACTTGTTTGCAGTTTCAGCTCATTCCCCTTGGTATGCAGATGTTGCTAACTACTTGGTTGTAGGTAAGCTTTTGGCACACTTGTCAAAAAGAGATAAAAGGAAGATTATTCAACAAAGTTCCAAGTATTGCTGGATAAATGGACATCTTTTCTACACAGGTCCTGATCTGGAGATCTAAATATGTGAAAGGGAGGATGAAGTCTTCCATATCTTGAAGGCATGTCATGATGAGCCATGTGGGGGACATTTTGTAGACATGAGAACAAGTCATAAGGTGCTGAGAATGGGTTATTAATGGCCAACAGTTTTCAGGGATGCCAAGAAATATGTCCAGTCTTGTGACAACTGTCAAAGAATGGGCCAACCTAATAGATTGGATGAAATGCCTCTTCTACCACAGTTGGTGGTGGAACCTTTTGATAGATGGCCTTAGATTTTGTTGGGCCTATCAATCCTCATTCAAAACAGAAATCCTACATTTTAGTTTGCACATACTACATGACAAAATGGGTAGAAGCTGTGGCTTTGGAGAAGGCCAATGACTAGGCTGTAATAGATTTCCTGTATGGAGAAATATTTACTCATTTTGGAATACCCAAGGAAGTAATCATAGATGGAGGACTACAATTTGTGTCACACAAATTCAAAGCTTTACTACAGAAGTACCATATTCAGCATAGGATAACTTCACCTTACCATCCCCAGGCCAATGACTAGGTGGAAAGTACCAATAAAGTTATTGAAGCTATCCTCACAAAAACAGTCAGGAGCCATCGCAGAGACTGGGCTGACAGACTTTCGGAAGCACTGTGGGCATATCGTACTACATGGTGCAATACTACAGGTTTCTCCCCTTATGACTTGGTGTGTGGAAAAAGTGTTGTCTTTCCCATTGAATTTGAAATCAAAACTTTGAAGACAACCATGGAGGTAAACTTAGATATAACTGAAGCCCAGAGGAATAGATTGAATCAATTGAATGAAATTGAGGAAAAACAGATAGTTGTTGTGGATCAAACAACATTAATTCAGCAACAGAGATCCAATTGGCATGATCGGTTCATCAAGAAGCGAGTCTTATGTGAGGGAGACTAAGCGCTATTATATAATTCAAGATTCAAAAGGGAATTTAAATGTAAGCTACACACAAGATGGTTAGGTCCATATCTGAGAGACAAAGTATTCAACAACGGTACAGTCCACCTGGTCACCATTGATGAGAATCGTGCACCATTATTCTCTAACGGTCATACGCTGCAACTATATCATAAGCCAATTTCGAGGGACACGTTTGTTTCACATATTGTAGCTGATCTGGGATACTAGTTGGGGCAAGGGAAAGAATCTTTCTCTACCCCTGTCAACCTTTAGAAAGTCGCTGCAATTTCCACACAAAATTCTTGTACATAAATAAACTAATGCTTATTTCCTTTTTCGTTTTTTTTTCTTTTTTTTCTTTTTATACTTGATTTTTTTTTAGAATCTGTGTAGGAATTTATTCAAGGAGCAATGGTTATGACCGGGGATGACAACCATGAGCCCCTACGTAATTTTTTGTTTTCTGGAAGAGCTCTTTACAGAAGAAAATTTGAATGATGAATAGCTCGGCGCAGCTGCAACTCTGCAAAATTTTCCTATTTTTCTGTCCCATTGCAGCTGCAACACCATAAAACCTTGCCTATTTTTTCGTCCCGTCGCAGCTGCAACACCGCAAAACCCTACCTAGTTTTCTCGTTCCACAGCTGCAACACCGTAAAACCTTGCCTATTTTTTTGTCCCATCGCAGCTGCAACACCGTGAAACCTTGCCTATTTTCCCATCCTATCACAGTTGCAACACCATAAAACCTTGCCTATTTTCTCATTGAGCAGCTACAACAGCGTAAAGCCTTGCCTATTTTTTCGTCCCATCGCAGCTGCAACACCGTAAAACCTTGCCTATTTTCCTGTCCCATCACAGCTACAACATCATAAAACCCTACCTATTTTCCCATTCTGTAGCTACAACACCGTAAAGTATCGGCCATTTTTCCATTACAGTAGATGCAACTCCATTAAAAATTTTCTTGCTTTTACTATTTTTAGCGGCCACAACTCCACTAATTTGGCTGACTTTCCCTATGGCTTGTGGCTGCAACTCCTCCAGATTTGTCCACATTCGAGCTGTAACTCCTTCAAATTCATCCATAATTTTTTTCTCCCATGATTTTGCTAATTCAGACTCACTTCACAGCTTTAATTATTATTCCATCAAGATCGACAAGACAACTTTTGGTTTGACGGGAGAAGGATCATGGTAGCACGCACGCAATAATATTTAAATTTGAAGGCCGCATTGACACGCTGTATTACTCCAAGAAGTTACGGTTCATCCCATAATTACTAAGGTATGGTCCTGGTTATTTACATGATTAAGCATTAAGCAGATTTGACAGAGTTAAACATACCTACCTTTTTATATCTGTCGTTACACCCGTACTTCGTTAACTGCACATTCCCACGATCTAATGGCTACTCAAATTTATTTCACAACCTCCACCCTTTCCTAATTTGGGGCCAATTTTACCAATGACTCTATGCTTACTTCCGTCTTAACTTTCCAAATTTGCCAACTTCAAACCCCGTTGTTCGTGCATGTCCTACGCTGAAATATCCATTGTCGGACCTTACAATTTGCTAAGATGATACTAGAATTTAGAAGGAAAGATAACATGGGTATCCCAGCTCAACATGAACCTCCAAACACGTAAGCATTGTGGAAGAATGTTGAATTTTTTGCTATCTTTGAAGCCACAGGCTGGACTGAGTTTTTCCAATGCCTCAATGGTTTTCATCGTGAAACTGCTTTGCAGTTTTCTTTAAATCTTATAGAAACCCACTCAGAGGTTATGGGTTTGTGGATATAAGTTTCTGAGGCGATTGTAACCGAGGTTATCGGGCTCCCGCAGGTGGGAAGAGCTTGGTTTGGAAGAAGAACTCCCAATGTCTCCGCAGTACAAGACTTTTTGGTGGCAGGTGAGCGATTGCGTCCATCGGGACGGGGAATAGAATTACAGTCATTGCATCACCCATGGGATCAAATGGTCATCTTCCCCAAGAAGTATATCACCTGTGAAGGTAGGTACCAGACTGTCTATTATTCTGAGTTTCCACTGCTGTCTCATTTACGCCACATAAATCTACTTAATGTTCCATTTTTTCTATTTAAAGACTTGCATCACTGTGACAGGATTTGTCATAGCAGCTAAGCATCCATATTCTTCCATTGCCCATCACAACCTCATTAAAATTTTAATCTTAAGGGCCCTAGTTCAAGGAAATCAAACATGGGAGCAATTTACCGGCCAACCTCAGATAGCTCAGGGACCTATACTTTTGCTTGAGATTCCCATCAAAGAAGTAAGGGCACCTACACTTCTGTTGAGTGTTCAATCGGAGAAAGAGCAGGAGGACCGAAGTCCCTCCAATTTATTTGGGGGGAAGTTGAGACAAATAAGAGGAAGAATCAGCAGAAGATGTAACAGTAGAAAACCCTATAGAGGAGATAGAGAATTTGGGAGCTCCAGCAGCTGAAGCTGAAGCTGGAGCAGCATTGGATGCTGCTACAGTTGAAGTTGAACCTGTGGGAGCTATGATTACAGAAAAGAATACAGAGGTCCTCACCATCGAATCCTCTTCTGAATGGAGGGGAACTTTAATAGAAGAAGAAATAGAGGTGGTAGAGGAAAGAGAGGATGCTGAAATAGGAAATATTCCCTCCACATCTACTGCAGGGGTGGAAACCCTTGTACCTCGAAGGAAGAGAAGAAGGTCAAGAGAAGAAATACAATCATCTCAACCAGTGAGGAGAAGGAGAATGAGATCAGTCATAGCAGCTGAAGCAGCATGAGAAAAATGGGTAGATATTGAAGCAAACATTGAATTTCCCATTTTGAGGCCGAGAACAAACAATGCTCCACAGGATCCTGTTGAAGAAGAACCTCAACTTGAGGGGCTTTGTATGAAAATGGGTTACTGAAGGAAGAAGTGCAATTTCTTTGGAAATAACTAGAAAACTGGAAGGAGGTATGTAAGAAATAGGCAGAGAGAAGGTTGCACACTGGTAGAAGCTGCAAACCAGTTAGAAGGATCATCTCCTGCTAAGGAGAATGAAGAAGTGGAGAAATTAGTCTTCCCTGCATGTGGGGAAATGTTTAGTCAATTGGGTTACACAGTCATAGTGCATGCATTTGAGACCCAAAAGCTTACACCAACAGCTGAAGAAGAACAAGAAGCACCTGATGTAGAATTAAGGAAAGAAGATGAACCAGAAGTAGGACCGATCCCTGATATAGAATTGGAAGAAGCTGAGCAATTACAGCCTTAGTCATCAGAATTGATGGATTAGACTAATAAATGGAATATTGAATCCAATCATAGTGCTGCCACACTAGAACCAGAACCTTCATAATTTTTTGTTGAATCTTCCAATCAAAAAGAAGTAGTTGAACCAGAGATTGAGGTAATTCCTGATCCAAACTTAGAATTCTTGACTGTGACCCCAGAACCATCTTAGGATACAGAGCTAGAGGAGAATTCCCAGCAACAGGAAGATATTGAAAACAATCAGGATGTTGCTACACAAGAACCAACATCCTTAGAAATCCTTGTTGAAGCTCCATTTCAACCAAGAACAACTGATCCTGACGGGACACTAAGGTATTTGGGGAACAGTCTTATCTTGCAGAAGACATGGAAGTAACTTAATATCAATTCCAGCAGCATGAAGAAATGGGGGAACAGGATGCTGATACACAAGAACCAGTAGTCTTACATCTCCCTGTCAAAGCCACAGCTGAAATCCAAGTAGTTGTAGTTGGGACTCGGGCAGATGTGGAAATTGAAATTCAGGAAGAAGTTGTCACACAAGAACCAACATCTTCACAATTGAATGTTGAAGCTGCTAAAGGAGAATTTCAGGAAAAATATGCTATCACACAAGAGCCAGCATCATCAAAATTAATGGTAGAAGTGCCCAGACAGGATGAAGTGAAGAAGGGGAGCTTCAAAAAGAAGATGTTATTACACAAGAACCAACATCCCCAAGAGTGGTTGCAGAAGTTCATATGTAGGAAGAGGTTTCTGAAACCTTGATAGAAGAAGAGGATGTTACACTCCCAGTGCAGAATGTTCAAGCTGAAACATCGGATGGCAAGGTATGCACTCAATTTTCCTAGAACTTTGTCAATATGGACCTTGATGATGAGGAAAATGTATGAGATGAAAGAATCCACGAGCTAATCAAAGAGCTCTCACTGTTAAAAATGGAAGTGAAGAAATGGAATAGGCAGGTAAACAAGTATCAAGAAGGAATGATTCCCCTCACTAATCATGAGAATACTATTGGATAATTAAGGGAAAAATGGGTAGAAGAACTGATGTTCCATAAATTACGATGGGAAGAGATACAGAAAGAATTGAAGGAGCTGAAAATTTTCAAATCTATGCAGGTGGAGAAGGACCAGCTGTATACTCTTTCTCAAGAATTTTTAAGTACCAGAGAGCCATCTCCTTCTTACCCTGTGTTTTTGTTTGAACAATTTATTTAGTTTAGATTGAAAGCAGTAAAGGAGGGGAGACCTTATGAAATGGAAACCTTGGCCCAATTTCTGGAAATTTTTATGGAAAGTAATTTGGTTGAGTAGAACCTGCTCTGTGAACTTTACCTTCATGAAATGGCTTTTCCCTTGGATCACCATTCGAACCCTTCCCCTTACCTTGGAGATGTTTAGCTGAGAGCTTTTGCCTCCTTTGTCAGCAATCATGTGCAGTGGAAAATATCTTTCCAGACCTACTCTCATAATGAGGCCAACACTAATCTTTAGGTTCGAAGTGAGCCTCAATCTCCTCTCCTTCTCCTTTCTCTACAGCAACAAAGGTTTACATCTTCCATCAAGACCCAGCAGATATTTGAACTTCAAGAAAGGGTCATCTCCAAGTGTGTTGGCCAAATTACCATGCAACAACAATCAACTTTGGAAGGCAGTAAGAATAGATGGCAGGATGCTCCTTTATCATTGCAGAATAGGGACCCTTACTATATCAGGAACTTTAAACATGCTCTTTAGAGGGTAGAGGGATATGTGGGATGTATAAGGAAGTGTGGAGCTAATTGGCTAGGACTCAAGTTCAAATTTTCTCTTATCTGGTGGCCAGCAAAACCATACAGGGAAGATTTCTTTTTGACAAAGGTAGAAGAAGAGTAGTGTTGGAGATATTGGGTTGCCTACAATGGATTTCTAGAAGCACAGTGATAACCTGAGCTCCCTTATAACTTTTCCTCTCTCCATGAACAAAGTACAAGGCTAGACTCAAATTTGGACTAATGGAGATTATTGCATAGGGACATGCAACAAGACAGTTGGGGGGAGATGTTGGGCCTAGAAATGACCCCTTTTTTACCACACTTGCTATACTCTTTTTGCCTTATCTTACCCTATTTTTATGCACTTAACAGATTTTTTTCCTTCATTGGAGCCCTGATTCCTCATAGGTGTGATTATTTATTGTTTTATCTTATTAATACTTATGATTGTAATAAACAGGGATTTACCTCTTGAATTATGCTAATAAGTTGGATTTTATGAAGATTGTTCAAAATGTGGAGGATATAGGTGCATCAAGTTAAGAGGTTTCTAGAAGAGATGAACATCTATTGCCAGTTGTGCCCATGAACTCCATCTTTGCAAGAGAACCGTAGTCAAAGATCCTCATTCTACGCAAGCTGCAACAGCCAAGGCTGCAACAGACTCGGCCTCAACAAGGCACCATTATTCAAGGGTAGATGCAACTGATGGAGTAATTCTTGATCGGGTTATGTTATTTCATTATCGGCTCATGCAACAGACTTCCTATATTCCTTGCTTCTATTTCACCCACAGCTATAATAGTGCATTGTAATAGGGCATCCTGAAGATCGTAGATATTCATGGCTACCCGATATTAGTGGGTAGAGGTTATGATTATTGATGTATAAATATTAGGAATTATTCAGAGCCAAGGGTTGGAAAATAATTGATCATATTTTATAAGCTATGACAGAGACTATACTTTCATTCCATCATCTAATACAAGGTGCAGGATTCTTCTAATTTCTATGTTTTAACTTGTGTTAGTCTCTGGCGTCTCTATTCGAAGGTTGGGCCTGCCTTCCTACAGATATTTCTGAGTTAATTAGGCATTTATCTTTTCTGTCGTGTGGTGTGAATGTTACAATAGATCTATTATTTAATAATAGCTACGACAGTAATGATTCATTGTGTGTTTCCTCAATTGATCAGTAATTGCATTTCTTGTAAGCTGCAGTAGAGTGGTGTGATAGTCAACTGTATAGGATAATTTTCCTTATGCACTTGTGTGATAGCTGTAACACCCAAGATCATCCCCAATTTCTTTCAATTACTGTCTTTCTTGAGTATTGCTAATTCAGTCCATTTACAGTTATAATTGTTGAGTTCGATTTCTGCATTTCTGATTCCTAGATCAAGTTGGATTGAGATAGTTATAATGGATCTTCAGATGGCCTGGTAAATTAGGATTTAACTTTCTACAAAAGTAAGTCTAGATGTTTATTTCCTAAATATTTCATTTCTAGATCAAGGTTGTAGAAAGGTAATCATAATTATGCATTCTTAGGAAGGTAAATTAGATTAATTTAATCATGGGAAGAGTTGGGCTGAACAGACAGGTAGGATAGTTTATTCAACAACATCAGCTACTTATTGTTTAAGCAAAGACAGTGTAAATTATCTTTGCAATAAAAATACTTTCCTGAGTTGACACTTTATATTGAACATTCTGTATGTTGGTTTTAATTCACTTGCATATAGAGTGCCCAAAAATACCCTCCAATCGTACAACCTCCTCTTCTTACAAAAACAATATTAGGTTCCTGAGGTTCTACATAAATCTTCTAAATATTTTGATTTAATATTTGAGGTTGGTTCTGGTTTCCTGTGTTTTTTGCCTGCCATTTAGAAATTAGCTGCGGGAACTCCTTGACAATGTGGTCCAATGCTTTAACATATGAACATGTTGATGTAGGATTAGTGTAGTCTCTGTAAAAATGTCTCGGTTGTCCATAATTATGATAAATAATTTGTCTCCTTCCATGACCAAATCCTCCTCCTCGTCCTCATCCTCTAAAAGGAACACCCCCTTTGGTTGAGGATATTGTGCATGAGCTCACTTGACTTGCATATGTTCATCATTTTTCATCAAATTCGTGTCGGTTGTCTTCTCTTGCAACAACTAGTATCCTCACATTAGAGGAAATTTCAACTCAAAATGGGCCTTTTAACTTTGATTCAAATTCCATGTCATCATGTGTTAATCAATGAAATTGCTTTAAATTTGAAATACCATATAGGTCTTAAACACTTTTTTAATATAAATTTGGCGATAGGTATCATAAAAAAAACTAATTTTTTTGTTTGTATTTTTGATATATCTCCCCGTGTTTTTTATGTCGTCATCACGTTTTTTCAGGTATTTCTTGTTTTTGAGGTAGCGGGGTCCATCAAAAGTATGTCGAGTGGGTACTCGTTAGATGCGGAGAGCTCTCCTGATCGAAATTTGAGTAAAAACACACGGATATATGTCGAAAATACAAACAAAAAGGTAGTTTTTTTCTTTTCTTCCTCCAAAATTAATAAATATTATTTTATTAATTCTTTTTAGGAGGCCCATTTTGAGTTGAAATTTCCTCTAATGACATTCTTTCTTGTTTTGATCCACAAATCGACAGAATTTACAATATAATTTAGCAGGTGCACTTACTACCTTTTGTAGATACAATAATTCATCTGATCAATGACCTCTTGTCTAGAAAATTCAACACCAAGGCATTCCTTGTGAATTTATTGGGGTCAGTGCTCCTAATGCAAGATAATTCAAGAAATTTGGACATGAATCTTTATGATGGCCTTCAGTTCTACATCTTGTACACCAGACTTCTTCTTGAATTTCTTTTCCTTTCTTGATATTTTGTATTTCCAACGTTAGATTAGAATGTTGTCACTGTATTTGCATCATTCTCGCGCCAGTTTCTCCAACCAATGAAGCTTTGAATTTCATACCAAGCTTAAGAGCTTCACCTTGGGATACAATATTTTACTGCATCAACGAAACACGAATATGTGATAGCATTGCAGTAATCAACCATTCTTTATGTTGAGAGTCAAACATCTTGAAACTCACCTTAGGCCATCGGATTCTTAAACCTTCGGTCAAAGTCCTAAACATACTCAGTTGACAATAACTTGATTTATTTTAATTCGGTCATACATTCCGACTCAAACTTAGGTTTCTTGAATTCTTCGATCAGTCCAATTCAAATCTGATCCAATGGCTTTTGATGGATTCCTGTGGGAACCATAGAAAATTTCATGTATCAATCAAGAGCACGACCTCTAAAGGTTATGATCATATGGGATCTTTTTATAGACTCATCTTGTACCTTTCACACTATCCAGACAACTTCACACAAGAACCAATGTTTCGTAGGGTCTTCTAACCCATTACCATTGAATATAGGTAACTTTATGTCACTCCCATAAATTTTTTGTACTTAGGGTATTTCTAAATTTGAATTAAACGTTCCACTAGTAGGAATTCCTTGACTACTATCTTCACTATTATTGTTACTGTGATTTGCAAAGACACACTTCGTCGCACTTATAGTTCTTACCTCAGATGTTGTATATGTACACAAGATCGTGGGTATGTCGTAGTCCTGGTCTGGATCTGGTGCTTCCTCTTCGTCTTTAGAAATAAGCCGATATTCTTCATCTTTGTCACAATATTCTCCGTCAAGATGTGGTGCCAACTCGTATTCTCTTCTTTCGATTGTACTGCAACTTCCTCTTCTTATCGCAGTCCTTCCTCTTTTTCCCGACCAAAATCTTCATCCACTCCTTAGGAACCCGTCCTCTTGCTCATTCTTGTTATCGATAAATAACATCTCATCTTTCTCTTTTCCATCTTGTCCAAGTCTTTCTTGTGACATCACCTAGTTCCTCCACTCACAATGGTTTACTCATCGGACTCCATCCTTAGGATCCATTTTTCACATACCAACATATTTATCCACAGTTTTAAAGATTTAAGGTAGCGGCCTCAAGGTTTTGGGAAGAACTCTCTTTTTGTCTCACTATATGATCTTATAATGTCAAATGCAATCTCAGTATTATATCCCTCCAAAATGATATCAACCTAGAAGTCGACAGCCCTAGAGATAGAATTATTGACTCTTTCCAACCATTGGATTAGTTGAGGATTCTACTCTGTGGGTTCTCTAACTTGAAAATGCTTCCTCTAAGTTGCTAGTTTCTCCAACCATTCATGTAGCATAATGGGAAATTAACAAAAGAAAATTTTGTTAATATATGAGATAATATATCTTTCTAATCATTCATTTGGATTCAGTTGCGAACATTTAGTTTCTTCTTATGCAAATCCTGTTTCTTTGTAATCCACCCAATATTGAATCTCTTTTTTCGTCGGGTGGCAAATCATGTCCCCTTCACAATGATTTAGGTCCTGACAATGGAACCATTTGTTGGTCTTCTTTCTTCTCTATGTCTTCCTCTTCTTAGGATCATCTTTCTTTCGATCTCTATCTCCAATTAGAGTCGTGAAAGATCATTCTATCGGCAACATAAGGATCATTCAGCATCTTATGAAGATCATCCACACACAGCATGGATCGAACTTATATACTTCTTGCAATTCTTCCTCTAACCGTTATTTAGTTCTCAACTAACAGTCGACTGGTAGTTCTAACTAACCCAAAAAATACCATTACATTAATAAAGGCTCTAATGGCCCAGATTACATTCATGCACATTCCCAAAAATAGACTATTAGTCTAACTTAACTTACTCTTATATTCATTTTTTCATCAAAACATTTTGAATTCCCGGATTCGACTCACTCTTCTCCTTTTCCATCCCATCCTTGCTCGCCTTACAACCAGATTCTTCACATTTTCGACCAAAACTGGTATGCACTTTCCTAGGGACAACAATACACTCATCTTCAATTATCTATGGGATGGAATTTGTGGAGGATAGAATGGCATTGAACGTACAAAAGTTACCTATAACAAACAAATAGCTTGAAATATAGAAGAACAAAGACAACAAATCCTCTACATTGATTGCTACTAAAGTAAGTGAAGAGGTGAGTTGTCACATCATATCTATTACATATTCCTATGGTTCTTTGAAGAAATTTAAGAATATGTATGAATCACACTTAGAATCGGAGCGCATTCAATTATTGTTGAAGCTCTTCAACCGAGAGTTATAGGATAATGATCTCATGGCTTTAGCATCAGAAATTAAATCCATTATGCATGAAATTGATGCCTTTGGTGTGAAGGTAGACATTCCTCTCACACCCTTCATCAAGATCCTCTACCCCACATACATCTACTACATTTAATCACTTCAAGCTAGTGGCCAACTAAAAATCCTCAAATTGTGACACTTTGGTGGAGAAAATCATAGGATGAGAGAAAGCTTTCAAAAAGAAAAATATCCATCCCACTGAAGAGACGGCGTGCCTTGCTTAGAAAAGGAAGAATCAATCACATTAATATTCTAGAAGAGATGTCAGTAAGAGAGGACGTGGGAAAATAATTCCATAGGAAGGACGGGTAGACATAAGCATTATAGTGAGAGATTTGATATTCACTCTATTCTTTGTGGCAAGAAGGGACATGAGGCAAAGACATGTAGAATTCCATGGGAGATCACAAAGAACAAGGAACAAAAAGAAGAAAATTGTAAATCTCCTAAATCAGGTAAAGCTCTTGAATATACTCATTTCATTGTTGCACATTACAATATTACTGTGAATGAAGTTTTGTTTACTACTTCAATTGCTTCTTTGAAAGATACTTGGGTACTTGACACCATTGCAACTTTCCAAACAAATTTTAGAAAATACTTCTTTGAAGAATTTAATGGCAACATATAAGGTATAATATACTTTGCATATAAATCCAACCTTGAGACTAAGGGAATTGGCACTATCAGGTTCAAATTGACGGTATTCTTAGACTTTATGTTGTATAATGTTATCTATATCATAGGGTTGTAGAGGTGTTGAGCCCTCAAAAACCCCCCAAGTCATGTAACTTGGGCCCCTCTTTAATTTTTGGATCAAGTATAAAAGACCAAATAATCTCTCCCCCCCCTGCCATCTGTGTTTTACCTAATTTATCTTGATTATGGCATATCAATGGTTGGTATGTTTTTATTAAGTCACTGAGTAGTTTATTTATTATGGTTCAATTTGGTGCATTCTCAAATTGTTTTTTATTACTTTTCCTCTAATATCTCTTATCGTGTTACATGCATTGGGTGATTCTGAAGATCCATATGCATTTGATGCTCTTTATAGTTAAATAGATTGAAAACCATTTCAATATTTGTGAGTCTAGAAGAACTCAGGTGAAGGAGATGGATTTAACCTCCCATGGTAGTGTTTTTTCCCTTAAGGTTTCATTATTGAATTTCAGTTTTTATCCATTTCAACAAATCTCTAGTGTAACCTTGAAGCAAAATGCAAAAAACCTAGAAATTTTCATAGAATCGCTCTTCAAGCCTCTTTTCCTTGCAAACTTTCACACATGTCTTGTTGCAAATTTTCTCCCCCAAAAGTATTTTTCCACCAATGTGTTAGTGGAGAAAAGACTTTATTATACTGATATGTCAACAAGAAAAGTGAAAAGTTGGCCAACCCCTGACAAAAAGAGAGAATTGGTTGGCTTTCGACAAAAAGGAGAAGTGGTTGATTCTGACAAATAAGAGAAATATTTGTCAACTCCTCACAAAAAGATAAATGTTGGCCGAAATGTCAGCAAGAGAAGTGAAAAATTGGTATACTTCCAACAAAAAAAGAGAAATTTTGTCAACTCCTGATAAATAGAGAAAGCTTGTCCAACTTCTGACAAAAAAAAGAAATCTTTGCTAACTCCCGACAAAAAGGAAAAATTTGTCTGAAAATATCTACAAGAAAATTCTATTTGTGGTTGAAATATCGATGAAAAAAGTCTATTTTGGTCCAATATTGGTGAGAAAAGGACAATTTGTACCAAAATATCGACACCAGAAAGACATTTTTAATTGAAATGTCAACCAAAAAACAAGATTTATCGCTGAAACATCATCCAAAAAAGAAGATTTTTTTTCGACATGTTAGGCTCAAATGTTGATTTCTAGTTGACATTACGAAAGGTGACCTCACAATTTTGCACATAACTTTTAACTCCGACCTCTTTTTTGGGAATTATTTATACCATTTGAAAGGACTTGGAGAGATTTACAATTGTGTAGCAATAAGTTCTCATATGACCTAGTAAAATGTTCTGAAGTTGTGAATCAAAATGGGCACATTGTAAGTGCCCAAAAAGGGCCAAGTTGAGTTGTGGGATGTCACAAAGACTAGATAACAAAAATAAAGGAAATGAAGGTCATTGGATTTAGTGAAGTAAACTTTAAAACCTTATTGTGCCATCAATTGACTTTTGTAAGTGTAATGCAAATTAGTAAAGAAAAATTTGAATTTCCTATATTCGTAACTTGCGTATTTTCTTGTGATATTACCCAAGTATTGGTGTTGAGATGGATCGATGGACACTAAAAGGGGATAATTAAATGGAAATGTGCATACATCCAAATGATAGGGGATCATAACTTATGACAGACATGTCAAACACATAGAAATCACATGCCTCTATTGTGCCTCTATTCAACAAATCTCAAGCAACTATACTCCTCCTTGTTTCAAAATCATTAAGGCACATATTTCACTATTTCAAACATGTATGGGATATTCAAACAAGGAAAATAAAGAAATCATTTGTTAATGTAATTTCAAACTTGAAAAAATTGCAAATAGTGAGGAATTTGAAAATCCTGGGAGGAAGACCAAGAGTCAGCTAAAAGGTCAAAGACCTTGGAAAACCAAGATTCACCTAGAAGGACAAATGCCATTGGAAAACCAAGATTCATTCTTATTTTCATTAAAATGTACTCTTGACCTCAATGGAAAGCAAGGATTTTGGCATTGGAGAGGGATTTTCTCTCTTTGGAAGCTTTTGGTTGTAGAATTTATGTAAAACTCTTTTTGTAAATTCCTAATAAGAAGAATCCATTGTTGGGTTCACTATTTTGCAGGTATATTTTGACTTTGGGACCTCAATGCATGGAATTTTTTCTACTAAATGGTCGCATTCCAAAATTGTTGTGAGAATGTTTATCCATACTATAAACTATTATGTTGAAGAAGTACCATCTTTTTCTCTAATTTGGCTCTAGAATATTGACATTATAACCGTGAATATAGTATTGTAAACAACCACTCATTTTTTAAATTGTTCTGGTGTGAAACTGGTTATTTATGTTTATGTTCTTGTTCCATGGGGGGTTCACTCAATGAACTTGTTACATAGCATGATCATTCGCAGGATATTAAAGAATATCCCTAATTTCACAAAATATCAAAAAATTCCTTGTAAAATAGTATTGTTGAACCCCCCTCCCAATATACCTTTTCCATTAAGAAAACCCATAGCTTCACCATATATTGTATTTATCCATTTTTATTGACCCATTTTTAATACCCTATTTATATTATATTATAAAGTTGTAACAAATAGGATCCCTAACACATCTTAGTACAAGAAAACATGACGTTAAATAAAATAATAACATAATGATAATAATGATCCCATCGAGATTGCACATGTGACTAATCAATTTGTAGCATTGGATAGTGGAAAACCCAACGAAAAACTAATGGGGAAGGAAAAATTCGTAAAAGGCGACTCAGTCAAGAGATCAATGTAACAAAGAATGTAAAAGACCGATAGTCCAATAGTCATTGCAATGCTTAGAAAATATGAGAATTGCAGATGTCTCACACCACAACATGCCAATCAATGAATTTTATATCATGTAAATACAAGTATAGCAATAGAGAGATTATGTTTTATATAAGCTTAATGAATTAAACTCCATAAAAATGCAAAATTGAAACCCTTTCATGGATGGACTCACGAGGGATTCACCTTGTTGAGCAATATCTTATCACATTCATTCATAAAGGGGGGTTTTTAATTGTGAAAAATAAGGTCAATATATTGTAGGTATTGGGGGGTGGGGAATATGTTATGGAGGGTTTATAGGTATTGGGGGTGTATAAAAAGAGGTTTCTAGTAAAAATAAGGAATATATTGTAAAAATAAGGGTTTTTTAATTGGAAATATCTATTGGGATGGGAGCTCAACAAAATGATTTTTGTAAGTAATTATCAATATCTAGTGAAATTAGGGGTATTCTTTAATATCCCATGAACAAAGGCGCTATGACATGGTTTCACTAAATGAATACCCCGTGGATGGACTTCCCTACATTTCATTGTAATTTATTTATTGAGATAATATGTGAACAAACACTTGATTTTCACTAAGAATAAACTACAACAAAGAAATAGTATTGATTCATGGGAAACATGTATTAAGAAAATTTTCAACATGTTTAAAAAACTTGAAATAATCTATTGACAAAAAGTTAAGTCCTAATGAAATATTTCTTATCCATNTATATATATATAAGCTAATATTTAAAAAAAAACAGTAACTGAGGCTCTAGTAGATGCTTGTAATCCACGCTAGGGGAGCATGGCTGTTAACATTCCGAGCCAAAAGATTTCATAGTTCTTGATTGGTCTCCAGGAATAGGTCGCCGAGAGGATTCGGTGCAGAATATGATAAGGCACAATCTTGTGTGAGATATAGGAGGAATTATTGGGAAGATAGGTGTCTATGGGTGGTCTCTAAATATATGAAGAAGAAGATATATATATATGAATCAATCCCACAATTTGATTTTTATTCCTCATCTCACCCAAATAAAATAATCCCCAATATTTATATTACTATGTCAAATAAGCCCCTTACCCTTAATATGAGGCAATATATTTTTGAGGTTTTTAGGAGTATTCAAACCCCCAATATGACTGGACCTGATATGATATTTTCCTTTCTAATGAACCCCCCATGCCGTGTTCATACATTAATTATTATTTAAGATCAAAACATTTACATATTTAGTGGTGTGTTCATATTTTTGGTTATATTAGTTATTCCGCACATAATTGTGCAATCAACATCTTAGAAATTAGTTGCATTCATATATTCCATTTCAAAAACCCTAAATGGTAGATCAGACCGTAACCAATAAAACCTCAAAACCATAATTATTGTCAGGCCATAATCCAAATGGGTTCCATAATCCAAATGGTGTTGGGTCTAACTAGGACATTTTACTTGGTGTAACCTGTATTGTTTGCATAGGATGAATTTCGTCCTATCAACATTTTTGGCACTAGAAGGAGGGTCAATGGCAAGTTTCCATGTGTAGAGTTGCATTCTCTTTCTATGTGAATTGTTTATGGATCTGCTCCAAATCCTTGTGTGGGGGGGGGAGGGAAACACTGCATTGGACCTTCAAGGACCTATGCATGACCTCCCTATAAAGGAAGTTGATCTTTTGTTGAAATTTGATGGTGAAGAAAACACAACAACATTTGAACATATTTTGAAGTATGAATGTACTTAACATTTTATTAATATCGTTCATGAAGATATTCTGTGCAAATTGTTTCATTTCACTTCTAAAGGAAAAGATTTAAGTTGGTATGATGTCTTATCCATTAGCACAATTCAAACTCGTCTGATTTCAAGAATGTGTTTCAAATTGCTTATGATGAATATTAGAATGTGTATGAATGCATCAGGAAATGTTTGAAACCACAATGGAAGACAAAGAATCCAGAATTCAACATGGGAATTTGTCAAGGCTATTATTGACTTCATGACAACCACAAACCTTCATCTACAATCATCATGTGTGAATGGTATGTACAATCTATCCCTTAGACAATATTTATGCTTATTTTATGAAAAGGGATAAGTGATTTTAATGAAGATTGTGAGAGGATCAAATCCTTGCTAAAGATCTAAAACAACATTTGTTCACTTTGTCTTACTCTTTTGATTGGTGAATGTCTTATGTCAAGTCTTAGTCATGTTCATTTCGATCATGTAGTTGTAGAAGAGGATGATGAACTAGATTTGATTGAATTTTTGAGTGAAGAGGATGTTCCCTTGGCATCTAAAAGTCCTCCTTTTGCAAGGTTTGAATTACTTTGAGAATCACATACTTCCATCTTTTCCAATTTTGAGAACAATCAACTTGATCCTAATGACCATTTGCTGAGATTAATGGAAGGAGAAGATGTCATAGACTCAATAGTTGTTCTTTTCCAAGAGAATAATGAACTCTCAAATCCCATAATCCATCACAACTTAATGTCATGTCATTTTAATGATATGTTAAGAAAAGAGCTACAAGCCCAATCTCTAGTATCCCCACCTTATCATACATATGCCGATGGCACACATGATGAAATTGAGTCTCCCGAATTGAAAGTAAAAAGGATTAAAGTTCATGCTAATGAAATCTCCAAAGATATAGAGTTGTGCAGGAACATATTAACTTGAAAAAAGGTTTCACTACAACTACAACCCCTACCTGAAACTTCGTAAACATTCAACTTTAACCAATTTAATAAGGAAAAGAGGAAGCCGATACAATTTTAATCAAAGAGAATTACAATGATAAACCAATGTCAAAAAAAATACATTCAAATAAAGAAGATTCATCTTCTCAAATACTTCGTAAACATTCAACTTTAACCAATTTATCAAGGAAAAGGAGAAGCCGATACAGTTTTAATCAAAGAGAATCACAATAATAAACCCATGTCAAAAAAAATATATTCAAATAAAGAAGATTCATCTTCTCAAATAGTAAAGCTCAATGAAATTTTGCAATCAAGACAGCACAATAGCAAAAAGGATCAATCAATAAAATTTTGCAATCAAGACAGCAAAATAGCAAAGAGGATCAATTTGATTGCTATGATGTGAGAATCCCAATCCAACGAGAGAGCCAAGTATCCAATTGATGATAAGGATGACCAAAACATAAATCATCCCATAAAAGAATCATTCATTACGAGTGCTATAAGAACAAGATAGATCAGGCTGGTCATCAATCACTAAGGCGTGAGTGAGTTACAATTTTGAGGCTCCATAATAATAATTACTTTTATGATTTTGTAGAATCACGGATGGAATCCTCATGGTTTTCAAAGCCTTCGTAGCACCTCTTATTCTTCACCAAGAACAAGATGCTTACTGATGCATATGTTCATGCCTATGCTTCACATTTGCAACCTGAAAGGTATTCCGTGGTTCCAGCGTTTGAAGTAGGCGTGCATCAGCTGAAATTATTATGAGTAACGGTTGAAAGTCTAGTCATATCTCCTTGGAGGGAATAGAATGGAGAAGGAAGAAAATCACAACTGGGAATTATGGTAGTCGTTACCACTGGC
>LPNX010595016.1:0-18323 GCA_001517045.1 Pseudotsuga menziesii | reverse complement strand
CCATCAACACTACCACAATGGCCGTGGCTTTAGAAAGCTGCTGGCCCTCCTGCAACCCCGTCGCCAAAAGGATTCCAATAACCACCTGCAATTCCAAACAATATTCTTACTCTATGACAATTATGTTCGACGATTTCGTTATTGAATGAACACCGTACTAAATTGATATAAACATAGTATTGAAATGGAAATGGAGGAGAAGAAATTGAGCTAACCTGTGAAATGGACATCTGTACTCCTGCTTCGAGAAGAAGCATTCTTCGACCAAGTTTATCGACAGAGTAGATGGAGATAATAGTGGATATGACATTGACTGCACCAGTAATAACTGCAGAGTAAAGAGAAGCACCGCTCTTGAATCCCAGGGTTTGGAAGAGCACGGGAGCATAAAACATAATGGCATTGATACCAGTCAACTGCTGGAAGATCTGCAGAAAAAATGTTATTATAATCTGGGGTCTATTCCTGCGCTTCAGGAGATTTCGGAATGGATGCTTAACTTCCGCGGCCATTTTACTAGCCTGAACTAGTTCATTGAACTCTGCGTCCACATTATCGGTTCCTCTTATTTTTCTCAACACTTGCTTGCCATCTTCCAGGTGTCCTCTTTCAATCAGACTGTTGGGTGTCTCTACCAAAAATATAGAACCCACAGTTAGCAGAATTGCAGGGAGCCCTGCCAAGCCCAAAGAAAGCCTCCATCCCCATGGCTGGATCTTAGCTGTAAAATAGTTCACTAAATTTGCGAACAGAATGCCTATTGTAATGTTCAGCTGGAAGAGGATGTTTAGAGCCCCTCGAATTCTAGTCGGTGCTATCTCTGACAGGAAAAGAGGAACCGCCTGCAATTACAGAAAAGCAAAGGCATTTTCATCACATCAGTGTCTCAATATAAACTGACAGAGAAAAACTATGCTGAGTCTAAGATTTCTCTGAAAAAAGAAGGCATACAGAGAGCATAAGGCGGCTAAGATATTTGCAGGACAATTTTAAAAAATCAACTGAGTACACCTCACACATGTGATAGAATATCATACTATTACATCTTGATATGTTTGAAACTTTAAACCAAACGATCTTGATATCTTTTCAAAGAAACTTAAAGAATTTAAATACGGCTGTATAGTCAAAAATATACAATAAATGCAAGAATTTCACGAAAATAATAGTCTATTTAAGGCAATTTTGCCTAAAGAAATTTGCAGAGTCTATTCTCTCTAAAATAGTTAAATCTCAGTCTTAAACCAAAGATTCTGTCTTAACAGGACTATCAATACTGTCTGTTTACAGACCTGATTAGCAAATCCGACTCCACATCCGAGCAATATTCTTCCAAAGATGAGCATGAGAAGATCCCGTGCTGCCGCATTCAAGACGACTCCGGCAAGAAAGAATAAGCCGGCAATAATCATGGTCGGTCTCCGGCCAAATCTTCGAGTAGTATATGACGCAAAAAATGTGGCTACCAGACCTGCTAGATACAGAGATGAAGTAAAGAGTTGTAACCCTTGATTGTCATACTTGCAGTATGTACTTTGCTTGGCCGCATGCTCCTTGCGCGCGACCGCAGGGAAGAATTTCACGAGAAAGTCGTTCATGCCAGTCACTCCGCCTGCACATAAGATAATTCAATAGTCAGATCTTGAATAAAGAAGCCAATTTCTAATCTTGAAAATTTTAATGACGGGCAAGTATTTAAAAATTCATGTCACAGGCACACACGACTTCAACTATCAAGAAGCTAAATCTTTTCCATGAGCGGAGGGAAATTACGCCAAGAAACTTTTCCTAAAGGTATGAAAAGCCGAAGACCTTCAGATCACATTGAAGATTTGTGGAATAGTAAAATGCATATAAGATATCCAATTTACCAAACTATAGGTAAGCATCATCATTCGCAAGGATTATGCGAATGCCTTTAATAAAAAGCCTGAAAACTCATCGTAGAGTAAATTGTTTTCTGACGCCTAAAATCCAGAAATTTCGGACTAGAAATAGAAATACTGTCCTGTAAAGAATATGGAGAACATTTATGGAACTTTCTTGAGGTGCGTAAGACACAATGAGAAAATAGTTCTCCCACTTCTATGCTGTGTAAGTTACAGGACAACGAGATCCAATCGGATGGAAAATTTCAGGCGTTAATGCAATAATTGTTGAAAAACACTTAAAAATTTTACTTGAGCCAACCCTGCCCTTCAAAGCACTGAATAATGAAAAAAAAAAGTGACAAAAGTAAATATCAAATCTTATTTTCAAGATATCCAAACGCAACTCAATAAAGCCCAACCATCTCTAAAATGCACAAAGTTTCTGTAGAAAAAAACAATATTTGAGATTTTTACACAAAACAGTTAAATTTCTCACTACAAAACAGTAAAGAAAAAGGTTCCGGTCAATTTTTTGCACAAACTGACCGAACAACCTACTGAGATTAAAGCTCCTATAGCTTACCAGAAATTCCTATATCGTAGCCAAACATCAATCCGCCGCTGGCAGCCATGATACAAGTAATGATAACATAAGCCGTTATGCGAGCTTCAAACTCTACACCCCCAGACCCTACTGGGTTTGCAAATCCTCCGGCCATTTTTTCTGCTCTAAACTCTGGATCCAAAACACTGAAAAGAAAAACTTCAAATAACTATACAAATATCACAGCCAACAGATCTCTTTATAATGCTTGATATAACAGCCCTCTACTTCGCCTCTGCAATTGCAAATGGCTGAGGCTCACAACCCTGGTGTTCCAATTTATGGCCTCCGATTGTAATGAAATGGTTAGTTCAGTCAAATCTCACACAAAATCTTCTCGGAACTACGCAGTCCACGTCAGATAACGCTTTTCCTCGGCGACAACGTTTGACCAACTAGGTCTTATATATGCAACGTCAGATGCTATCCGCAAACTAGAATTAGACACGTAGATACATAATGTTACAAGAGTTGCCATCTGCAATTTGAATTAACACGTGGCATCATAATTAAAAATTTAACCCTATCCCTTGGTCGAAGTTTCCTCATGTAATAAATCCATTTAACTAAACAATTAAATTTTCACCCCTTCTCCTGAAGATATCGCGGAGAGCCGTTGGATGCTCTCATCTAACATCCAACGGCTTTCCTGCACATTATTTTAACCTATTTACCTCTGAGAGTCATCGCGTCTTCTGAGGTAAGTGCCCAGAGCCGTTAGATATTTTTATATAACGGCTTTCTCGCACATTCCTCAAAAAAACTCTGATAAATAAATAAGTTTCGACAAGTCTACATGGTCTACCTATGTCTCGAATTCCGATTTGGAAACAGGAAATGGTTTTTGACACGTAGGATGGTCTTTCTAAGCCAATTAACTCTTTACGGATAAAGATGCAAATGTGATAAAAGAAATCCAGGTTAATTAACTTCTGTACCGGATAAAGATGCAGATAGGATAAAAGAAAACGAGTAATAAAGAGGGTACTGGAGACAGCCAATCCACGTTAGATTACAAAGCGAAATTTAAATTTCCTCTACCGAGGCCTGGAATTTGAGATTCCAGGGAACGTTTTTTTCATTCCAGCCAATCCACGTTAGATTACAAAGCGAAATTTAAATTCCCTCTACGGAGGCCTGGAATTTGAGATTCCAGGGAACGTTTTTTTCATTTTTACACGTATTCCAGATGTAAGCTTTTTATGAACACGTCAACATTGATAGGTAAAAAAATATTTCAAACGTTTATTTGACATTTCTGAATTTAAATATCACCTCAAAATTTTTAATACCTATGTGGGGTCAGCTTCTAAGCTGCTCTTAATTTCCAGCTATTCAAGGAACACATAAATGCTAGACTTCTCTATTTCTGTGTATGTTTATTGTATTTATTTATATTTTGTGTTTCTAATTGTATCTATTTATATTTTGTGTTTCTAATTGTATTATCAGTCTTCCCGTCGAGCCTTTAGATTATTTTAAAGAGAATCTCTAAAATTTTCTCTTTTAAAATTTTATAATTTGTTTATTGTTATTGTTGCACATTTGGAATTAGTAAATTTCTATATAAATATTTTACTCATAATTATATATAATATAAAAAAATATTCTATTCACATTTATATATAATATTAAAAATAAATTGGCATTCAGCAAAATTGTTAAACCATCAAATAATAGGCAAGAAAAACTTGAAACTGTCATTAAATTTTTATTGACAGGCACAAGCAAATTGAATTTACAGGCCTGCCTCTACCATTTATTGATGGAACCACTGGATATGGTAAGTGTGAATTCATTCTAGGTGTTATTTTAGGTGAAACTTATTTACCCAACAGACTTTCCCTTGGGAGGGGAGTCTCTCAAATGGGCACCATTGGATGAGAGATTCAACTATGCCCATTTGACAAAAAGTCTATCCGGTAAATAAGGCAAGGGTGTGAAAGTTGAGGTAAGCCATAGAGGAAGTTCCAAGGAGTTAAATATCTTTAAGATATTGTTTGTTAAATTAAAATATATATAGGATGGGTCACATTAACATTAAAATTTTAATAAAAATAATTTTGAATTATTTTTATTAACTAAAACTGTTATTTTTTTATTTAAAATCGAAGTCGTAACCTAACCTAATCAACCAAAATTACATGGAATTTTGGGGAGGCTTATCCTTACTATAACCTAGCCAATTCTTACACTTGCTAAAAACTGAAGCCAAAATAAATAAATAAATACTGGATGGGAATCTTTGAAGGTGCCTCTGCATTCTTGTTGATTATTCATTGTGGCAAGAGACAGCCCACATTGGCCTTTGCAACTGCTTCCTTGTTCGAACTACAGCGAATGTGAAAAATGTAGGTGGAAGTGTAATTATGCAGAATACACAACCTCTGCAATGTCTTGTTGAGAGTCGGATTGCTGAAATTGTCCTCTGAATTTAGAATCTTTATCAAAATTTATGAATCGTCGAAGACTTGGAGAGCTATGTTTCATATTCCTGAGCGATCTGGAAGCCTTTTAGAAGACCAAGAATTTCATCCTGGTTATTTGTACATTGTCCTAAACCCCCGTTGAAGATGTCTTCACGAGATCCGTCAAGGGAGTATATCACTCCACCTGTTCCTGTTACCCCTATATTTCCTTTGGAAGCGTCGTCGAAGAAGAACGGTTACCTTGCCTTGTTTTCTCCACCAAACTTGGAACTCTGCATCTAGTTTTCATATACGCCACTTGGGGGTGAAGGAGGGACGAGCAAAGGTCTTTTTTCTGTCCTGAACCATAAGGGCTCCCAACCAACTTCTTTCTTCAATTAGGAGAGAAGAATCTAGCTTGGAGGAGTAATTTCCCATTGATTCCAGTAAGAGCGCCTTTGCTTTGGCTACTACTCTCAAGGGAGAATGCACGATGTTGTTGAAAATCAGATCATTTCTTGCCAACCATAATTTTTAGGAGATGAACTTGGGGATGGAGAGTCAAATCCTAGTCCATATAGACTTGCTTCTTAGCACCCGGAGATACCTTGCCATCCCGGAGGAGAAAAACGACACAACTGTCACCTACGAAGGAGGAGGAACATTGAGTCCTTAGAGTGTTATCGACTAGATCGTTTGGCCAAAGGAGAAATCCATGAAGAGGTGATCCAAGGTTTCAAGAGCCATACAGCACAAGGTGCACCTATGCAATCCTAATATGCCTCGTTTTATCAGATTTTCATCGGTCAACACTTTCCTGTGCAAAAGCACCCACATAAAGGAATTGATTTTGGGGAGTCCAAAGGCATCTAAAACCTACTTCCAAATCAAAGAATTGAGAGTTGGAGCTTGGTGAGATTGCAATGCGATGAAGCCTTGCATTGCGGTGTAAGTACCTAGTTCTTCCCACAACTCCATTTATTAGCAGCGTGGAAGTGGACAGGTGCCAAACTCGTTAGAGCGTCAAGAAGGAGCTGCTTTGGTGATCGAGAAAAGACCCATTCCTTCCAATTCTCGGCTCTATCCCAAGAAGAGATAACCGCTAGACTGTGTAACCTGAGCTGAGAAAGCCACTCACAGATCTCTCCTAATTCAACAATGTTATCCAAAGGCGTATTTCCAATGATTCTGTCTTTCCATAACATATTCTTTTTTCCATTCCCGGGGACACAATATAACTGTTTTTGAAAGAATTCTAACTCTTTTCTATAGAGATTCCATATCAGAGTGCCTTTGGGAATACTATCTAGATGGAGGTTTCTCATAGAGGCCCCCTTGAGACATTTTTTCCAGAGAATTTGAATGACTGGATGGGAGCGGTTAGAGTAGAGTTTCCATAGGATTTTTCTGCCTAGAGCAATATTTGCCAGACCTGAATCTCTAACTTGGAGTCTGCCTTCCAAAATTGGTCATTTTATTATTTCCCAGCTAACTAAATGAAAATTACGTTGATTTCCTTTGCCTCCGTGCCGCATGAAGTCTTTGAACAGCTTCGAGACCTGCTTCGTGATTGTCTTTGGTGCCAGTAGGAAGGATTCCTGGTAGATAGGGAGGGAGGACAGGACTGATTTAATAAGAGTGAGATTTCTAGCATTGTTAAGCCATTGTCCTCCCCAAGTTGCTACATTGGATTTGATTTTGTAGATCACTTCAATCCAGAGCTAGGGTCTATTAGATCCCAATGTTAAAGGTAAACCAAGGTACTTGATTTTGTCCCAAGAAGCAAAACCAAAGAAGCCCAAGAAACAGGCAATTCGAAGGATGGTTTGTTGATCAATGTTTACGCCATACACTGTACTTTTTCTTTTGTTGACAAGTGCTACTGAGATGTTGCAGAAGCTTTGAAGAATCTCGTTGAACACCCTTGCAATTCTTAAGGAAGCTCCTCCTAGAAGAAGAGAATCATTCGCGAACAATGCATGATTTATTGACTCTATTCCTTCCATCGATCGGATGCATGGAATTGTCCCAACATTCTTTTATGTTGTCAATTTCTTGCTCAAAGAGTCTTCCATCAGAATATACAGAAAGGAAGACAACGGGAAACCTTGCCTTATCCCCTTTGTGACTTGAAAATAGTTGGTAGGTTGTCCATTTACAAGTGGAGCGATCCAAGATTTTTCAGTACAAGCTTTAATGAAGTATACAAAATCTGAACTAAAACCAAAAGAGAGACATATTGAAACTCACCTTATCCAACAAAGTCTTACACCTTTAGTCGAACTCCCAGATAGACTCAGTCAACAATTACTTGATTTCTTTTAATTCTATGATACATTGTGATTAAGACTTAGGTTTCTTGAATTCTTTGATCAATCCAATTCGGATATGATCCAATGACTTCTGGGGGATTCCTGCAAGAAACATAGAAAATTTCATGTATCAATAAAGAGCACGACCTCTAAAGGTTATGATCATTTGGGATCTTTTTATAGCCCCATCTTAGACCTGTCCCACTTTCCAGACAACTTCACACAAGAATCAATGTTTATCAGGGTCTTCTAATACATTCCTATTGAATATAGGTAACTTTATGTCACTCCCAGATATTTTGTGTACTTGGGGTATTGTTGAACTTGAATTAAGCATTTCACTAGTAGGAATTTCTTTACTACTATCTTGACTATTACTATTATTAAGATTTGCAAAGCCACACTTCATCGCACTTTTAGGTCTTACCTCAGATGTTGGATATGTACGTGGGGTCATGGGTATGTTGTTTTCCTAGTCTGGATTTGGTGCTTCCTCTTCGTCTTCAAAAATAAAATGATATTCTTCATATTCATCGCAATATTCTTCGTCGAGATGTGGTGCCCACTCATATTCCCTTCTCTCGGTCTTGCTACAACTTCCTCTTCTTATTACATTCCTTCTTCTTTTTCCAGACCAATATATTCTTCCACTCCTTAGGAAACTGCCCTCTTGCTCATTCTCGCTATCGACAAAGAACATCTCAGCTTACTCTTGTCCATCTTGTCCAAGTATTTCTTGTGACATCACCCAAGTCCTCCATGCACAATGGTTTATTCGTTGTATTCCATCCTCAAGATCCATTTTTCACATACCAACATCTCTATCCACAGTTTTAAATATTTCAGGTAGAAACCTCGAGATTCTTGGAAGAACTCTCTTTATGTCTCACTATATGATCTTATAGCGTCAGATGCAATCTCAGTAATATATCTCTCCAAAATGCTATCAACCTAGAAGTCAACAACCTTAGAGATAGGATTACTAACTCTTTACACCCATTGTATTAGCTGAGGAGTCCACTCTGCGGGTTCTCCGCCTTGAAATTTTTTCCTCTGAGTTGCTAGCTTTTCCAACCATACATGTAGCAAAATGGGAAATGCACTAAAGAAAGTTTTGTGAATATCTGAGATAATATACCTTTCTAACCAGTCAGTCAGATTCAGTTGCGATCATTTACTTTATTCTTATGCAAATCCTCTGCTTTGTAATCCACCCAATATTGAATCTCTAGTTTCGTTGGGTGCCAAAGCATTTCCCCTTCACAATGAAGTCAAGTCTCGGTAATGGAACCATTTGTTGGTGTCGATTCCACTAACCTAGGTTCAAATTTCCCTTCCCATTCAACAAATCCCAAGGCACCGACCCGATAGAGTATAACTCTATCGACAACACCTACGGCATAAGTGAGGTATCGCCCGAGAAACCTATGGGGACTGCGAGAACCAAGCTCCTGCAATTATAGAAGGGGATTTCTTCATGACAACTTTGAGAGCCCGCTCAACCAAAATGGAGGGATGGACAACCATCGACACATATACAACATAAAAGAAGACCAATCCATCAACACATACACAACATATAAATATATAGATCTAAAGCATCTCTACTATCATTGTTATCAACATTCCACAATATTATGTTAATATAAGTGTGACAAACTCATAAAGATTCATACACAATATTAACAGACTTCATGGACACACAAATTTAACGTGGAAACTCATACGGGAAAAACCCAAAAGCACTCTTCATATGGCATGAGTAATATTTAGAATACTTTTGGTTTGCACACACAACCTACAGACTTTTGTCAATATATTCTTTACAATAGATGAGTTTTCTATGGCTTTCTCATGCTCTCATGTCTTCTTTCTTCTCTTTGTCATCCTCTTCTCAGGATTGTCTTTCTGCCAAGCTCTATCTCCAATTAGAGTCATGAATATCGTTTTATCATAAAGATAAGGATCGTTCAACGTCTTATGAGTATCGTCTGCACACAGCATGGATTGACCTTATATACTTCTTACAAATATTCCTCTAAGCATTGACTAGTTCTCAACTAACAGTGAATTGGTCATTCTAACTAACCCAAAAAATCCCATTAGATTAATAAAGGCTCTAGCGGCCCATATTACATTCATGCCCATTCCCAAAAATAGACTATTAGTACTCTAACTTAACTCACTCTTATATTTATTGTTTACTCAAAACATGTTGAATTCCTGCATTCAACTTACTCTTCTCATTTTCCATCGTGGCCTTGCTCGCCTTGCGACTAAATTCTTCAAATTTCCGACCAAACTGGTATGCACTTTCCTAGGTCCAACAATACACTCATATTCAATGATCTATGGGATGAGATTTGTGAAGGATAGCATGACATTGAACCTACAAATGCTACCTATGGCAAACAAATATATTTCAGTATGGAAGAACAAAGACAAGAAATCCTATGCATTGGTTGCTACTAATGAAGAGGTGAGTTGTCATATCACATCTATTACATATTCCTATGGTTCTTTGAAGAAATTGAAGGATATGTATTCCATCACACTTATAAATGGATCACATTCAATTATTGTTGAAGCTCTTCAACCTAGAGTTATAGGATAATGATCTCATGGCTTTAGCATCATAAATTAAAGCCATTATGCATGAAATTGATGCCTCTGGTGTGAAGATAGACATTCCTTTCACACCCTTCATCAAGGTCCTCTACCACACATATTCCTACTATATTGAATCACTTCAAGCTAGTGGCCAACTAAAAACCCTCAAATTGTGATACATTCGTGGAGAAATCGCAATATGGGAGAAATCTTTTGGAAAGAAAATGATCCATCCCACTAAAGAGACTATGTGCCTTGCTTAGAAAAGGAAGAATCAATCACATTATCCTTCTAGAGGAGATGTCATTAAGAGAGGATGTGGAAAAATAATTCGTTAGGAAGGAGGGGTAGACATAACCACAGCGAGAGATTTGATATCCACTCTCTTCATTGTGGAAAGAAGGGACTGTTAAAACTGTTGTGCCATTTAGATCTTCAAGCAATGAGTCAAATATATTGACGTGGTAAAAGGAGAATAAAGATACACATTGAAAAAATCAAACCACAAAGGAAACAGATGAGTATAGCTTTGATAATTACAGTATCATTGGCATTAATTAAATCTTGTGTTACAATAGTTTACATAGGAAAAGAATTTGAATAAATTAGGGATGAATTCGAATCTCCCCACTGGATGTGACTGTACCTAACTGACTAGCTAACTCATGGTGTCTCAATCAATATTGGAGGCCAAATAGGCAACTCCAGATGACTAACCAACTAATACAATCAATAATAAATAGTTAACTAAGTGTAACTAAAGTGGTAGGTGAGCAAAGGCGCCTACCCCACATGCAGCCATGCATTAGCCATGCATAACTAGTGCTAATTGAATGTAACTGGAAACTAACTAAGCTTAACTAGTTCCAACTCCAACTGACTAAAGGAGATTGGTGTTGGGACTCCCAGTGGCTCCTAAAATATAGGGATTGGGCTAGGAGGCTCCTAAACTTATGCATGCAAGTGCAGTTCAGTGTTAGTAACCTCTAGTAGTGTTTCCCACACTCTAGTAACCGGTACATGTGGCCCCATTATGCCAAGTGGACCCAATTAATTAATAAATACTCCTAATTTAGGCTAAATAATCTAATAGACAGTATGGTCAAGGGAGGATTAATAATCTTGACACCCCCCCTGAATCCTAACTTGGACAACTGTGGGCCCTAGAAATAAGGCCATAAGTCACATAAATACAATCTAAAATACATAATGTTGCTTAATACAACCGAGGAAATAGGGGAAAACCTCATGGGAACCCCCCCCCTCAAAATAAGCGAAAATAGGAAAATACAAGTTTAAAAACTTGCAAAATCTTTTGCTACAATTTGCGGTAGTATGCAGCAGAAATGTAGTATTTTGGTTCTTCTGTGCAGCAGCATCCTAAATCTATGCATGTGAACCTTTGAATCCAAACAAATTATTATGTCTAGAGGAATCTTCTTCTTTGGAAGAAGAATAATGTACTCGACTAAATAAAAAATATAAGTAGTTGCACGGTGAAAACTGGACCCATGTAGAGCAGTTGAACTCAACTGAGGAGAGAGCAAAATTTCTTGAGAATTAGAACCATGTGAGGAACACCCAAGAAACTAATATATGGAAGCCTTGAACATCAATCCATGTGAGGTAAAATTATCCCCAAGTGTTAGGAGAAAGTGTCTAGGCAGATGCAGAATGTCTCCATCTTTACTAGTTCTATGAGGAGATGAGCATGTGATCAAATAGATAGGTAGAGAAGCCCTAGGACTATGGAGAGTGAATGCTTGAGCTCCATAATATGATATAGTTTCATAAATAACTAATATTTCACAAAATATAATATCAGCAAACTCATAAGAGAAAACTAACATCGAATCTTCAGCAACAAAACTGAAGGAGACTTGCGGTGCTTGATTTGTTACACCAAAATTGATGAAACTAGTTACAAGAAGTACTATAAGGTCTTGAATATTACAACCTGAATCAAATATTATCAGATCAGAAAATAAATCAGATCCAAATAAGTTCATATCAGATTCAAAAGTTGTTAGGATACTTAGACACTTGGGAGTTAGTTAAGATCAACTTGTATTAATATATCTGTTAGGTAAAAGTGTGTTTCTTTAGTATGCATTTGTAAATATTCTAATCCGATGGTCACGATATGTTCTAAACATAGAGTGATCCAACGGTTCAACTTCTCTTAGATCATACCTACCATTGATCCATGGATTAACACCCGATTGGTCCATGATCTCTATTTAAAGAGTATGGAGGGTCCTTAGCTAGTTGATCGATTATGAGAAACTCATGTAACTTTCTTTCTTTTGCATAATAAAATGCTCCAGGTACCTATTTGGCTAGGGCCATGGACTGTTTCCCTCTCGATGGTTTTAACCACATGACAAACATCGGTGTGTTGATCTATGATCTATTTGTGTGAAGCGGTTGCTCAAGGTGTTCAGTATTTTGGGAGTACCTTATGTACCTAAACACAGTATCAGAGCGTTTATGAAGAGTCGCTTTCGGTTTTGATCAAGATCTGGAATCGATATTGCCGAAACTTTGAAAGGGTTTCTGGTTCTAGATTTTCTGTGCATTTGTAGCCTATGGGAGCTGTTCCATTGCGTCCGTAGCGTCATTTCCATTAGGAAACAGTTTTTGTTTTATTGAAAACTGTTTCTGTTTGTTCCAAAAACACCTATTTCGGCAAATCTGAAGGTATAATGTTACCGTGACGGATTTGTTTTATTTTTTTAAATCTCTCATATTTTATCAGTTTTATTATTAGATCTTTACTATTTTAGTCTCGAACTATTGCATTCTCTAGCTGCATATGCTCTTTGTCGTGCACCTTGTGCGATCCCGACGAATCAGGAACAGTAAGAGAAAAAAAAATTTACGTACCTTTTAAACTTAGCTCACTTGGTTCAAAGTTGCTTTCTTCCTTAATAGGTATTGAGTTCAAGTCTTATTAAGTTACTTTTAGTGCATGCAATTTCTATTTTCAAGTTACTTTATTGTAAAAGTGCATCTCACATAAATAAAATAAAATAAAAAGTGAGTCACTTAAGTATTTTAATTTATTGCCGCACTATTTAAAAGTAACATTATTATAAAAGTGAACATCACTTATTTTACAAAAGTGAGTCACTTAAAAAACAACTTTCTTGTAAGTGATTGTCAAAGGTTCATCTTGGGAA
This sequence comes from Pseudotsuga menziesii, assembly GCA_001517045.1. NCBI lineage: Eukaryota > Viridiplantae > Streptophyta > Pinopsida > Pinales > Pinaceae > Pseudotsuga > Pseudotsuga menziesii. The sequence continues at coordinate 5,336 of LPNX010595016.1, read as the reverse complement.
GAAGGGGGGTTCTTTTTTTAGTTGGTCAAGTTAATATCTGTCACGTCACTATTGGAGACATCTTCAACATTTTCTTTAACCAAGCATAACTTCATCATCCAGAATCAGTATTCAGTGCCGTTTTTTTTTAAACCGCATATTTTTTTGAGCTCTTTGCATCCAGACAATTAGTTTCTATTCTTTCAACCATTATTTTATAGTATGGCCGCCTCTTGTGATATTATACTTACAAGTTCTAACTATTTCTCATGAAAATCTCGTATGGAGGATGTTCTACGAAGTAGGAGACTTTTCAGGATAACCTCAGGAAAAGAAATAGAAACCACTGATGATGATAAGAAAATTAAATGGGCAAATAGATGTGATAAAGCTCATGGATTGATTGGGATGTCAATCTCTACTGATTTGCGATTCCACATATCTGGAATTGATGAATCTGATTAAGCTTGGGAAAAGTTGGAATCTGTGTTTGGTAAACACAATGAAATTCAGGGTCATCAAATTTAAAATGAGTTGATTTCCTTGAATCCAAATGATTTTTCATGCAGTCAAGCCTATTTATTTAAGTATAAAACTCTTAAACTCTTATATGCAGAATGCAAGATTAAGAAATAAGACAAACAATGTATTTATCATATTCTTTTCATACTTGGACCTGCATATTCTATTTTTGTATCTACATTCTACTCCATGAAAGAATCCTTAACTGCAGCTAGCTATCAAGATCCTAGTCTTGAATCATTTTGTGATTCCTTAATTAGAGAGCAAGATAAGCTCATTCATCTTGGAATAATTAACAATGAAGATACATCTGGGAAAGCCTTATTGTCCCAATAGAAAGAAAAGTCCAAGCCTCCCAAGAAACAAAATTTTCGCAATAATAAGCCAAACAACAAGGGTCCCAAACCCTCTTAGTTAGCTCATTCTTTAAAAAATGACAAAGGATCCAAGCCAAAAGGAAAGAAGACTGAGTGTCATTGTAATTTTTGTGGAAAAGATAATCATGATGAATCTAAGTGTTTCAAGAAGATGGTAGCCTTGGAAGCAGCAATGAAGAAGCACCACATTAGCCTAGATTCTTCTTCAGAATCTACCTCTAATGGACATGCACTTTGTGCTTCTGGTTACTCTTATACTACATCTTCTTCTTCTACTTCAATTGAATAGCTCATTGATTCTAGATCATCTTATCATATTGCTAAGGATCAAGCCATCTTTTCTACTATGCATGAATGTAACACCAAACAAATATTTGTTGGTGATGATAGATCTCTAAATGTTGTAGGATTTGGAACAGTTCCAGTATAAAATGGTCATTTCAATGATGTACTATGTGTTCCAAAAAATTTCTACAATTTGTTATCAGTCTATCAAATTACTCATTCAGGTGAAGGTAAAACTGTGACGTTTACACCTCACCAAGTTGTAATCAAGGATTTTAAAAATCCTCAAAATGTCCTTGCTACTGGAACTGTTGATAATATTACCAGGTTGTACAAATTTAACAACTTTGGATTGTCACCTTTTCCTTCAGTTTTTGTTGCTCATAGTGATAACTTGAGCAAACTTTGGCATGAGCGATTTGGTAACTTAAATTATCTCTCATTACAACAACTATGTAAAGAAAATATGGTGATTGGTCTTTCGATGGTATCTTGCAAGGATGGTGTTTGTTCCTGTTGTGTACTCAGAAAACATCATCGAGATAGTTTTGACAAATGTGCCTCTTGGCACGTCTTGGTTCCCTTGGAGCTTGTGCATAGTGACTTGTGTGGCCCTCTTCCATCTACATCATTTTCTGGTTTCAAATATTTCTTAACTTTCATTGATGACTACTCCAGACGCACTTGGGTTTACTTCCTAAAACTTAAGAGCAAAGTATTTAACATGTTCTTGGCCTATAAGGCCCTTGTTGAAAAACAATCTGGTCATCAAATTATTAAGTTAAGATCTGACAATGGAGGAAAATATGTTAACAACAATTTCACTACTTTTTGCACTGAACAAGGAATCCAAGAACAGCACACTGTTCCATATACACCGCAACAAAATGGTGTAGCTGAATGGAAGATCCGCACTTTAAAAGAAATGGCTAATTGTATGATCCAATCTAAGGGACCTAGTCTTCAATATTGGGCTGAAGCCATAAATTGTGCAAATTACATAGCTAATCGCACACCCACTAAAGTTTTACAAGGTATAACACCGGAAGAAGCATGAAGTAAAATTAAACCAGATGTAAGTCACTTTCATGTGTTTGGTTGTGAATCATGGGCTCACATTCCGGATGAAAAACGAAAAGCATTACAGTGTAAAAGTGAAAAGTGCATACTTGTTGTATATTCAGAAGATGTAAAAGGTTATATAATTCTTCAGCCACATTAGAAGAGATGTTAAATTTGATGAAAATATCTTGGCCTGCGAGCCTAACTTGGTGGGTGTGCCATCCTTGGCCTGATTCGGTGATTGTGCCTTCTTCTTCTTCTTCTTCTTCCAACTTCCTTGACAGGTTTCCAACTCCAGTTTCTGCTGATGATAGTGAGGATGAAAATCCACCTCTGCCTACTCATGTTCCTCCAATTGCACCAGCACCAATGCTTCCTCGATGGGTCTGTTCAACATGTAAAGCAGCTGGAGATATTGCCAGTGATCCTAGAGATCAACGTCGAACACGTTCTCAATTTCAGTGAGCCTCTTCTCTTTTGGCTCAAGTTTCCGAGAATCATGATCTAGAAACTTTTGCAGAAGCTTCAGGAAATCCAGATTGGGATGCAGCTATGGATGAAGAATAACGTTCCTTAATGGCGAATGATACTTGGGATCTTGTTCATCTTCCAAAAGGAAGAAAACTTGTGAAGGAGATGGATTTAACCTCCCATGGTTGTCCTTTTTACCTTTTAAAGGTTTCATCATTGAATTTCAGTTTTTATCCATTACAACAAATCTCTAGTGTAGCCTTAAAGTAAAATGAAAAAAAACTTAGAAATTTTCATAGAATAGCTCTTCAAGCCTCTTTTCCTTGCAAACTTTCACTCATGTCATGTTGCAACTTTTCTCCCCAAAAAGTATTTTTTCACTAATGTGTCAGTGGAGAAAATAATTTATTATATTGACATGTCAACAAGAAAAGTGAAAAGTTGGCCAACCCCTGACAAAAAGGGAAAATTGGTTGGATTCTCACAAAAAAGAGACCTCTTTGCCGAATTTTGACAAAAAAGAGAAAATTTGGGTGACTCCGACAAAAAAAGGAATATTTGTCGACTCCTCACAAAAAGAGAAATGTTGGCCGAAATGTTAGCAAGAGAAGTGAAAAATTGGTAGAATTCCAACAAAAAAAAGAGAAATTTCGTCGACTCCCGATAAATAGAGAAAATTTGGCCAACTTTCGACAAAACAAATATATCTTTGCAAACTCCCGACAAAGGGGGAAAGGTTGGCTGAAAATATCAACAACAAAATTCTATTTTTGGTCCAAATAGCGATGAAACAAGTCTGTTTTGGGCCAAGATATTGGTGAGAAAAGGACATTTTGTACCAAAACATCAACACCAAAAGACATTTTAAATTTAAAACTCAACCAAAAAAAATATATTTCTCTCTGAAACATTAGCCAAAAAAGAAGTTTTTTTCTCGACATGTCAGGCCCAAATGTTGATTTCTAGTTGACATTATGAAAGGTGACCTCACAATTTTGAACATAACTTTTGACTCTAACCTCTTTTTGGGGAATTATTTATACCATTTGAAAGATCTTGGAGAGATTTAAAATTCTGTAGCTATAAGTTCTCATATGACCTAGTAAAATGTTTTGAAGTTGTGAATCAAAAGGAGCACATTGTAAGTGGCCAAAAAGGACCAAGTTGAGTTGTGGGATGTCCCAAAGACTAGATATCAAATAAAGACAATGAAGGTCATTAGATTCAATGAAGTAAACTTTAAAACCATATTATGCCATCAAATGACTTTTGTACGTGGAATGCAAATTACTAAAGAACAAATTGAATTTCCTATATTCGTAACTTATGTATTTTCTTGTGATATTACCCAAGTATTGGTGTTGGGATGGATCGATGGACACTAGAAGGAGGTAATTAAATGGAATTGGACATACATCCAAATGATAGGGGATGATAACTTGTGACAGACATGTCAAACACATAGAAATTACATGCCTCTATTCAACAGATCTCAGGAAAAGCAACTATACTCCTCATTGTTTAAAAATAATTGAGGCACATGTTTCATTATTTCAACCATGTATTGGATATTCAAACAAGGACAATAACAAAATCATTTGAATTAATCTCATGAAAGTAAACTTTATGTAAAATTCAAATTTGAAAAAATTGCAAATAGTGAGGAATTTGAAAAGCCTGGGAGGAAGACCAAGAGTCACCTAGAAGGTCAAAGAACTTGGAAAAACAAGAGTCACCTAGAAGGCACTACTACATTTCGAACCAAAATCCGACGGTTACTTCCGACGGCGCGTGGATTGTTTCTTTTAAACCTACCAAAAATCACAAAGATACATTTTTTTTTAAAGTGTGGCCACAAGCGTCGCTTAAGCGATGGCTATTCCAATTTTTTTTTAAAGTGTGGCCACAAGCGTCGCTTAAGCGACGGCTATTCCAATAACCGTCGATTAAGCGACGGCACGTTAGTTCAACCATTTTAATTTTTTTCATCATCACAGCTAGTCTAAAGCCTCAGACCCTCTTTTCCTTTATCCTCCTTTTGTAGTCCGAGCCCTGGCTTACTTGACTCCCTCCTCCACTTCCCTCATCCAAAGCATCTCCTCTCACGCCTCCTAGATGTCTTTAATGGATGTCCTTAGGGCGTGCCCTGACCAAAGGGATCACATTATTGAGACCATGTCCGAGTTCCTTCCCGAGCTTGCTTAGGATTTAGCACTTACACAAAAAGCTATTCGGCCGGAAGAGTCCTTCGTCCTTATCCCCTTGCTTGTTGGAAAATCTTCTATTCTGGTCCTCACTACTGACTCATTAGATGCTTTCTTCATTGATGCAAGCAACTAACCTCTGAAAGCTAATAGCCGTAGAAATCTGGCCATCTCCAGGTCTTTCGACCCTCAGAATATATCTATAGTTGCTTGGTAACTTTAGAAGGAATTTTGTATTTGAAAACCATGGGTAGGGATGTGTTCTTCTGGCATAGTTTTTGCCAGGAAGGTTTCTTACAGTTAAAGGCGGCCTCAGATTGGTGGGATGAAGTTAACGAATCCCTGAAGTGGCAGGACGGTATTTATTATGCGCTCTGTGCTGCTTATTCCCTTGTTGCGGCCGTGGATCTGGTTAGTGATTTGGTTAATGAAAATT
>LPNX010595005.1:176034-262132 GCA_001517045.1 Pseudotsuga menziesii | reverse complement strand
ATTACACCAGCACACCCTCAAACTTCTATGGTGCTGGTGGGGGACATAGTGCGACGCGTCCCGGGGCTAGGAGAGACCCTGCAGCTCAGCAGGAGCCACAGCGTTTGATAGGAATCCCTAGCAGGAAGTNCCAACGAATCTTCTATCCATTGACGTATCATACACGCATTTTGGTATTCATATGATATTTATTTTTTAATTACTTCTAAAACTTATACTTAGAAAACCACGCTGCAACTTCGNTTAGGACAGAGGACGTCGTCGATCAGTCCCAGTTGGCGACTGAGGAGCGGAGTTCACTGGCACAGGCCACATAGATGGCAATTCATGGTACCTTCATGGCTTTCCAGGCAGAGAGAGCTAGACCACCCACCGCACCTACAGATCCTGAGCTAAAGTGGGTGGACGATGATGTTATCCGCCTTCTTGATCCCCAGACACTGGCGGAGTATGCTATCACAGCCCGTGATGCATATTTTCGACTGCAGCAGAGATGCAGGCCTCGACCGACGGGACATGTATATCTTTATACAATTACGTATTCATTTTAATNTGGACACGAGCCACTTATTAGCTTCTTCAAATTTTTAAGGTCACACAGTTCATTAAATGCAAAAATTCACACATTAAATGAGATCGGAATATTTTAAAAAAAATATAACCATGAAGCCAACATAATATTGTACAATTTGTTTTTTTACTGCAAGTCAAAATTCACATGGCATATATGCGTTTTGAGGGCTTCTATTTAGCACATGAGTAAAAAATCAGGTTTTCATCGCCAAATTTGGCCAAAAAGTGTTACCCATCTTCATGGAATCACCCTGAAGACTTATATACAATAAAATGGCATCCATAGATAGATAATAACTTAAACATATTCCCAATGGACAAATGGCCCAGATTGATAAATATATGAAAATTCAAAGTGACCAGTGCCAAATGGAGTCAAAATGTGTAGTGCTTGAGGATGTCGAAGATACAAGTCTCAGAATAATGTTGTGCAAATTATCTTGGTTGATTTTATGATTTTTAGTGATCTTGATTATTAAGGCTAAAATAAAAAGCAAGGTATGAGTACAACCAGAAAAGTATACCTTCAGTGGCTCCCCTTGGTGACCTGACGGATCGTTCAGTATTCTAGGCTAGGTGTCCAGTAGATTTAACCAACAAGCTAGAACTCTATGACAACGGTGATTTTCGGTGCCACCAGTAGGAACTTCCCCACTACTTGACTATCTGTCAAAACAAGGTCGGTTCGTTGGTTTATGGGGGTGAATATTTTATTATAATGGAAGTTGGAATTATATCTGTGAATTAAATAGCTACAGTGCTTTTGGGTATCCCAATCTGGTAGAGCATACACACTGTAAAAATAAGTAAATTCCAATTTTATGGAGATGATGAGTTGCAAATTTTATTAACAGACAAAGCTCTCTGATAGAGAGTGCTCTTGATCCACCTTATGGTGAGATTCAAGGGTCTTATCTAATCTATGATATGAATGCAATGCAAGTGCTCTCTGACAGAGAGTGCTCTTGACTTGTCTTATGACAAGTTCAAGAGACTTTGTGTTCTTTTTATGATAATTAATCAAAGAGAAAGAAACATGATGAATTAAATGGCATGCATGTAATGAAATTAAACTAGCAATTAGTGAAAATAAAACTAAGTCTAAAATAATCTAAGCTAAGAAAAGATAAAAATCACACAAGACACACTTCCCCTAAATAGGGGAAGTAAGAAAAATGTGGGAGGCTTGACCCCACTAGTCCCTTTTATTAATAATTTACAACTTTGGGAATTTAACCCTTTTGGAAAAAACTTGAAAAAACTAGAAGATTGAAACAAACTTTAATAGCTTTTACAAAGGATGTATTTTTTGTTTATGCTTGTCTTCTTGGTTTTTTGAGCTTTTTCTTCAATTTCCTGAAGTCTTGTTTTCTTGGTTCACTTCCTTGGTACCTACACAAGAAAGCCAAACACTCATGCACACATTATTTTGTCAAAAAAAAGAAATAGATCTAACTAGATGCAAAAAAAGAAGAAATTATTCAAAGTACAAAATTATTCTTTTTAATGCAAATTTTTGGTCTTTTTTGAAGTAAAACTAGTGAAAAAATACATGCAAAAAAGAGGGGAAAAAGACTTGAAAAGATGAAGAAACGGGGCAGTCAACAAAGAAGTTAGATGGATGAAAAAATGAAGTAATGGACAGCCAACAAAGAAGTGAAAGATGGCTGCAAAAAGCAAGTAAAAAAAGCTCAAAAGAGTGCCAAAAAGTGGCCACAAAAAATGCTCAAAAATGCTGAAAATTGAGGTGAAAGAGGGCAGACAACTTAGAGAGAAGTTGGCTGCAAAATAATAAGGAATAGGACAACCAGACAAAGAGAATAATGGCTTCAAATAAAAAGGCCAAAAGAGGGTAGCCAATAAGTGAAAGTTGACTACAAAATATTGAAGGAAAGAAGGTCAAAAAGAGGAGCAAAAAGAGGCAAAAAAGAAGAGCAAGAAAACCAGAGAATGGTAAGGAGTGAAGACAATAAGCAAAGTAAAAAGAGGCAATAAGAAGCAATAAGAAGAAGGATAGATGGATCTGATACTTAAGGAAAAGTTTTAAGTTTATGAAGGATAGGAAAAAACCCCTTTTAGCTGTGTTTCTTGACTGGAAAAAAAGCGCTTTGCATGCCTTGCACGGTGAAAGTGTTAGATAAAAAACTCATGCTTCGTGAAGAGCTGGTTGAACTTCAACCCCTTCTCCACCCTCGGTGATCCCTGAAACACAATTCTCAATCAACAAAACACAATATCAAATGTCAGAATGTTTAATCAAGAACATATCTAAAAAACAATGGTATACCTATTACTTCCTGTTCAATTCAGACATTCAATGGATTCTACGTAGATAATCAAATTATAATGCTAAATGATTACCCTACTATTCTAGATTTATACCCTTCCTAAGCTAGCAATGATCATGTACTTTGCAAAAAGAAAAGAATAAGTTTAAGAAAGATGTCACCTCCTACAAGATGAAAATCAAGCACTAAGAACCCACGCATGGACCTCCAAAGTCACTTTATTCCATTCATTAAACAAATTAAACTGTTACAATTTGAGCAGAGGTCTCTTGCAAATTCTCCATATATAAATGGGAAGAAGAGCCTCTTATTTATATAAAAAGGAAAGAAAATAGGGCTCAAATCCCTAAATATGGACTAAGAGTAACACCGAAGTAATTGAATGAGCTCGGCATGATGATTTGGAGTTGAACCGAGCTGCAACTGAGATAAGACTGAGTTGTAATGATGAGGGGGGGGGGTGAGGTGGCTCATCCACCCTCGTAATGATCATCGGGCCAATAGATAACAATTAATTCAACCCAAAAATGAATTTGACCAAAGAGGGTGAATTTCTGACTGATAGTTCAACTGCTACACTCCGATACTTGATCTGAAACTGACCGATATTGATTGGAATCATCATAAATGCCCCATGCCGAGATAATTAGCTCTTTATTTTTTTCAATTTGGCCATTTTTGGAGATATTTTGATTCTCCCCAATTTATTATTTTTTATTATTTTAATTAATATTTCTCATTTTTTGGATTTTTTGAGAAAATATTAATTATAAGGCGAAATAATATTCTGAAACTTAGGATAAGTGTGTCTAGGGGCTAAATGAATGTTTTGGGTTAGAAAATAAGTGTTTATTTGCCAAATACACCCCCTGGACCACTTAATTATTACAAATCGAAAATTTTCAATTAAAACATGGTCAAAATGGTTTAATTAATTCCCTATAGTCAAAAAATAAAAAATAAAAAACTCAATGCCGCTGGAATTTTTTTTTTTACAAATATTTAAAGCATCCCGGGGCTTAGAAAATGACCATAGAACATACCAATAGTGCCTAGTAGGTTCATATTTACTAGTTGGACTTTAATAACCCCCCAAGGCCCAAAATTCAAAATTGGGCGTTCCAGCTTTGGAGGAAGCTGGAGAAAACCTCAACGATTATACTCGGCTATAGGTGAAGCATAATTGACAAGGGAAAAAATTCCCTGGAATACCTTAGTTGAAATTTTACGTCTTAGGAAACCGAGCCACTAAAAACCCCTACTAGCACACTTTATTACAAAAACCCCATGGCGCATGGTCATTTCAACATAAAAATAAAAATGACTAGCCGAAATTGGATAGGAAAAACATTCTGAACATCTGTTGCACTGAATATGAACATTGACCATGTTCATGAAATGGCGGCTCAACAGGAGGTTCAACTATGGTACAAAATAGTTGGTAACACACTCCATGGTTGAAGAAAATCCAAGGGTTGAAGAGGATTTGGAAATGACTCTTTTACTTTGTTAAAGAGTTCTTATTAGATATCAGTCTAAACAAAATTGCCAAAATTTAGTTTCCTCTGGTCAATATTAAAAATGGACTTAAAGATCTAAAGATGACTTAGATCAGAAATCAGTATCTAATTTTAAACATGTTCGTAACTAGTGTCCCTAAAAGGGCAGAAAGGTAAATATAGCTCTCCATCCTTGAAATTGATAAGATTTGCCAAATAAAAAAGATATTATGAATAAAAGAGCATTTCTTAGTTAATTGTATTACATGTTAAGAAAGAGCACTAAGTTAGGGGGAGCTGATCATATTTCTCTTCACTCATGCGAAAAGAGATAGATGAAAAAACAGGTACTTGGTGGGTACTAGGAATCAAAGTCACGGGGAGTTATTCAACCCTTTTCTCTTGATGTCAAAGGGGAAGAAATGGAAGTAGTATTTCCATCAATGCCAAAGGGAGAGATTGTTGGCAATATGGCAGGTGTAGATTGTGTAGATTGTCATTGATGGCAATCATATGTGGCATGATAGAGATGCAAGTGTAGCAAGCAAGAGTATATGTGATAATAAGGATGACATATTCAAGTGCCACTATTAAATGAATGAAAAGAGCATTAAAGTGTCATTATAAAAGACATTAAAATGACATACTCAAGCGAAACTATAAAATTATTAAAGTGGCATTAAATGGATTAAAGTGCAAATGAATTTAAATTGAAAACATTAAAGTAAAAAAAAAAAAAGGTTTAAGATATTAGTGGACTCTAATGGCAAGGCTAAAATTATTAGTGGAAACATTAAATGAGATAAAGTTAAAATGACCATAAAAGTTAAAACATTAGTGGCATTACATGTTTGATCTAAGATGTAATGGAAAACTGAAATATGAATGTGCAACATAAAGTCAAGAAAACTAACGAAACCTATTGTCACCGCCATTGCCGCCATTTCTAATTACATGGAATACGATGTATAGGACCTAGAACTCACAAACATTGCCAGTAACGCCTATCTTCTTTCGCTTCTCATCAAAACCATCAACAAGTCAGTGATAGTTATAGAGGATATCGACTGCACAATTTTAATAAATGGTAGGCCGCATCTGAGCCATGGGAAAAACACAAATGTTGGAACCGTCCGACTGGTGGACAACAAGTTGCTTGGTGATTACTACACCGGCTTTGTCTGGAATCTTTTTTTACAGATACAACTTGATCTCCATGGTTAGATCAATCCAGAAAAGAAACACTGTTAAATATATATAAACATCTATTGGGTCCCTGTCATCACCTTGTTGGGCTCCAATCCACTAGTGTAGATTAGACCTTGAGTTTATGTCAATCCAGAGTTTGTAGACTTAGAGGCATATCCAAATATAGAGACTCAAAGCTAGACTTAACTGGAAATCTAGTTTACCTATGAAACAAACCTATTGAAAGTTAGAATGTTGTGACTTGAAAATACAAAAACTCCCTTACAGAAGAAACTTCATTTGATCTCTGAGTTACACAGCAATTCATATGTGAAATCTTCTGAGATAATAAAAAAACAAATTAAACCTAACCCTAAAATATGGATCACAAGACTCTGCCTATTATCTCAATATTGAATAAGCAATCAAACATTAATTTCCCTTACAGGAAAACATTCACAATGTATAACTGTTCTCAATACTTTGTCATTGAATAAGCAAGCAATGTACAGCGATTTGATATTGAGATAATAGTCTAAACCATTCCTACAGCATGTAATTGATGAAATGAAAGAGTTTATAAAACTTGTTCAAACAATCCAACTCATTCTGCAATAGTTAAAGTGAAGAAATCGAATTCTACAGGAAATAAAACATACCACTGGCAACTATATGAAAAAGTTGTGCAGACTTGGCAAAGGGGGCCCTCCAATGCTTCGTTTACACACACAGGGAGAAAATCATAGAGCTTTAAAATTCGATTGTATTCACCATATTAAATTGAGCATACATAGTAATCAAAATCCACGGTCTTGACTCCAAAACGATATGCGTTTGTAATCCAGCAGGGTCTTTTTCATATGTTTGATCAAATACTTATACAAACTTTTAAAAAAACTAGAAATGCTATTAATATGGAAAACTAATAATGACATACAATCCTCAAGATCCTCTATCATATCCATAAAAATAGACAAAATCGGAACTGCCCTATTTTTATGCTGAGTGGTAGCACAGGTGGTCATCTTTGACCGGCATTGACTCGACACCTGTGAGAACCACATCATCTGTTCGTTGGAAGGTTAACCATCCTTGGACATTGAGGATCTTTCCCCCATCTCTCAGTTTACACCTAGCTGGCTTGCAAGTATCCAACTTAGGAGACATTACGGGAAGTTAGCACATCCTGTAATTCTGAATAAAACCTTAATTTAAATGCCTTAAAAATCTCATAATTCAATTTGTTAAGAAGCAACAACATTTATATATTTGACCAAAGTTTTGTGAATGAAATTAAGGCTTTATGAATCAATATGAAGGTTTATGGAGGAAACTGGAAGGTATTTAGATGACAAAAATAGGTCAAAATGGTGCCCAACATCTCCCCCAAGAGGAAGCTGTTGCATGTCCTCATGCACAAAAAGTATCCCAAAAAATTGACCCTACTTATATCATGACCAAAAATTTTGTTGCTGACCCTCTGCTTTCAATCCCCTGTCTAAGATGATGCATCTGTAGAAGCTCGAGATGCATAAAGGACTTTCAGTTTCTCATACTTGTTTTTGTAAATATTCTTTTGTTTATACCATCTATATGCATGCTTGGAGATTTGTGTCCTTTGAACTTTAAGCTTCCAGTTTCTTTCTTTTAACTTTTCATTCCTCAGTTCTAATTCCTTTATTTCCAGTTTCAATCTCCTAATCTTTTTACTGTTTTTGGAAGTTTTCTTCTTTTCCATCTTCATTGGAGGCTGCACAGAATTGGTGTCCATCCCCAATTCTTCATTCTCTTGTACTGAATCTCCCTTCTTCTCTTCTTCCATAGTTTGTTGCTCTAAGAAAGGAGAAGCTGGATCATTTAATACTTCCTGTCTTGGATGCTTTTTCTTTTCTTTTTCTTGCTGATCCAAGAAGATATTGATTTTATTTGTCTGCTTTATCACTTCATCTGAAATCTTTTCAGTTTCTTGGATATCTTTTCCTTCATGGGCCTGCCTTACCTCACCTGTTAAATTTTCTTCTTGACTTCCCAAGGTTTGTATTTATTCATACTGTCTCTGCTGGCTTTCATCATCCTCTTCTAGTGCTGACTTATTTCAAGCTTGCTGATACTTCCTTGGATTTGTTTTATAAGTGGTGAAAATTTGATCTTGATTTTGAATATGTTTTTCTTCTCTCATCACACTCCTGGTTCGTATCCTTCTCTGAGGCTGTTTTGATCTTGCTGCCTTAGAGTTGTCTTCATCATCTGTGATCATCAACACCTCTCTTTTTTTATTTTTCCCCTTTGGCAGTTTTGAGCTTGTTGCTTCAGGGTTTTGTTCTCCATCCTTGGGGTATGTTATCATCAATAATTTGTCTTCTTTTAAACCTTCTTCAGGTAGCTCTTCTTGTTCCTCAAACTGATTATGAATTAAAAATTCTTGCCATGTCATATTTTTCTTCTGTAACTCGTGTGATGATTATTTTGATGAGTCCACAGTGGAAAAGGCTTGTCATTTTATCTTTTGCATGCCTTTGAACAGCCTTAGCCATATTAGAAATACTCTGTAATAAGAAATGGGGCATATTAATCTCACAATCACCTCTTAAATGCTGTAATAGCTTGATATGGTAAAGATATACAATACTAAACTGTCCCTCACAGGTGACGAATTTTTGGATGATATAGACTATTTCATCCCAGGGATGAACCAACCAGCTCCTTGGTATTCCCTTCTTCCAGTTCATTGATCCTGCCCTTGACCTGCACAGAAAGGGTATCCATGCCTTCTCCTTGAATTGTTTGGTTTTGAATACTCTCTCTCCTTGCTGTGGTAAGCCAATAATTTGTGCCAAAATGTCTTCAGACAGTCTGAAGTTCAAATTTCCCACTGTAGCCCTTTCTCCATCAAACGAATCAGCAAAGGCTAGGCTAACATTATCATTGTGCCCATCAAACTTTTCAAAAAAAGTCACCCACTGTTTCTTTTCAAAGATTTCCATACATATCTCATGAATATCAATGGGATTGAATTTCTCTAGTTCTAGTCTAGATGCCATTTTGAAATTTTGATAGGAAAAAGAAATATGCAACAGAAAACTTCAACCTTGCAAATTTTAGCTCTGTAAACATTTTCTTATTCCAAAATGACACTCTGAAATTAGAATTGATGTTGGTCTAGAAATTTCTTTGGAAAAAGGTTTAATTTTTACCTCCCCTTTGGTGTTATTGCCTTTCAATTCCTCCTGCACGAATGCTTATTCAGTAAACTAGTGCCTGCGTCCTTCCTGTGATCCACACCTTCTTTTCACTGTAAACTATTACCCATATATGTCTTTGTATTACACAACAATCGGGTCTTTGCAGATGAGAGAGTTAGGTTTGGTTCAAAGAAGAATGACCAAATATGCAATCCCCGATGTCACCAGTTCACAATGAGATTTTCCAGGCACATTTGTATATTTTTGTGGGGGCATACAACCACATTCCTTATAATCATTATCTGAACATGCCACTTTTCATCCAATCACTAGTTCAGATACAAATTCTCAAGGAGAAAAATTAAAGGTAAGGTTTTAGAACTAATTTATCTCTATACAATGCGCTTCAGTTCCTTTGCATACCCCAATGTTTGATTAACGAGCTATAATGAAGGGATTTATCCACTTGGAGTGGACTCTTTTCACCTTTTGGAAATACACACAGCCATCTTTATATCAATGTTCTATATTCCATATATATTTTTACTTAATGCATGATGCACTAATATCTGGAGTATAAATATATATAAAAAGACATTTGAATTCCATTTTTTTTTTTTGAAACATTTCACTTCCTGTTGAGAAGGAAACCTTGCCTGTAGAATGCAGTGTATGTTTTGGCCATTGAAAACTTGCTTCTGGGGTTGATTCTGACCACCATTTTGACCCCTAGGGTAGGATAATGAAAAGTAAATGGAATGTTGGCAGGGATTGTGAGGGTGATGGAATAGGCAGTCAAGCTTATGAGGATAGGTAGATATGTCATTACTTAGAAACAAAGAATCATGCAACTTTTAAAGCACAAAAATTAAAATCCTTACAGACTTTTCTTGATATCCCTTTATGCTGAGCTTGCTGCTTGATGTAGCTGGTTTGCAATTTGTTTCTGATTCATATATGTCCTTCTGTTTTCTACTTTTAAAGATGTCTGCCATCTCAGATCCCTTCTGCTTTGCTGGAAGTCAGGTCCCTCTGCATTGCTGGAAATTAGGTCCCTCTGCATTGCTGGAAATCAGGTCCCTCTGCATAGGAAAAAGGCTTGGTACTATCTCAGATTCCTTCTGCTTTGCTAGAAGTCAGGTCCTTCTGCATTTGAAAAAGAAGACTTGGAGGGTTCCAAGAAAGAAGAAAAATAGAAAGCATAAAATGCTTATCCCCCTCACAGGCCTACTTATTGACTTGTCCTCAAGTCAAACAAGAACTTTATTATTGAAAATAAAACTATCTAAAAGGCATGAAATTTTGAAAATATTTTTATGAATTTTCAATGGCTAAGCGAACCTGGTTTTCCAAGGAAAATTCAATTTTATGTTGTGCCAGTGGCCTGGTTTTCACAACTAAACTCCTTTTTTTCTTGTTTTTTTTTTTAATGTTTTGTTTTTTCTTTTCTTTTATATATATATATATATTTTTATATCAGATCAGAAAATAGCTAAGAAGAAAATGAAGGAGAAACACCAGTGTGTTTATCCAGCACTTCCATCTCCTGTTGCTATGAAATCTGTTGTATGAAATCTTTTTTGTTGATAGGCTTGGTATAGAGTTTGAGCCAATGGCCATTGACCACAAATGTACGTGCTTCATCATCGATTGTTTGGAGTTTGATTGAGCCATTGTCATATACCTCTGCAATCTCATATGGACCAAGCCAATGAGTTGTGAATTTGGCCTTGAAGTCTTTGAACTTCGAATCAAACAATAGTGCCCAGTCACCGATGTGAAATTGTTTATTTTTGATAAACTTGTCATGCCATTGAGCTCTCTATTGTTGTATCAAAATATTGTGTTCTATTGTAGCTTGTCTCATCTCATCTAGTTGATTCAATTGAAGTATTCTTTCTTGATGTGCCTCAAAAAAATTCATACCCAAATCTGCTGCTAACTTGAAGGTATGAATTTGAAATTCTATAGGTAGGAGGACTTGCTTACCATAAACGAGCTGATAAGGAGAAAAACCAGTACTATTTTTTCAAGTGATTCGATATGCCCATAAAGCTTCAGTAAGCTTAGCTGACCAATCCTTCCTATGCATCTAAACAGTTTTGGTGATGATTCCTTCCAAAGTCTTGTTTGTAGATTCCACTTGGCCATTAGCTTGTGGATGGTAAGGTGTAGATTTTTTGTGCTTAATCTTGTACTTTGCTGCTATCTCCTGCACTATTTTGGAAGTAAACTGGGCACCTTGATCAGTGACAATCTCTCTAGGAATCCCAAATCTGACAAATATCTCCTAAAAAAGAAAGTTTACCACAGTCTGTTCTGTGGCTCTTGGTAATGGTTTGGCTTCCACCCACTTGGTAACATAGTCTATACATACCAGAATGTACTTCTTCCCTTGTGATGGTGGATGAATCGGACCAATGAAGTCAAAAGCCCACTTTTCAAATGGTTCTATGAGGATTTGTGGTTGGAGTGGCATTTCATCAGATCGGACTGGCCGTACCATCCATTGACAAGTATCACATCTTCTAACATACTTCTTAGAATCTTTGAAAATAGAAGGCCAGTAATACCCCAAATTGAGTATCTTGTATGCTGTTCTTTTCTTTGCAAAATGGCCACCACACGGTTCATCATGACATGCTTTCAAAATATCTAAAACTTCATCTTGTCGTACACATCTCCTGATAATTAGATCATATCTTGTGTAAAAGCGATCACCATTGACCCATATATGCCTAGCACTTTGTTTAATAATCTTTTTCTTTTCTTTAGATGACATAGATGGAGGTAGCTGTCCTGATGATAAATAGTTGGCAATATCGGCATAGCAAGGAGTGATAACAGAAATTCCAAACAAGTGTTCATCAGGAAAACTATCTAAAACATGAACAACCTCACCAGTATTGTGTAAGCGAGACAGGAAATCTGCCACTTGATTTTCTCGTCCAGGCCGATCTAAAACAGTGATATTGAATTCCTGCATTAATAGTAACCATCTGGTTATCTGACCATTAGTGATAGATTTATTCATTAAATATCGTAAAGCTGAATGATCTGTGTGGACAAAAATTTCGTAGCTAGTAATGTAATGACGGAATTTGTTGACAGCATGAACTACTGCCAATATCTCCTTTTCAGTGACTGTATAATTCAACTCTGCAGGTGTCATATTTTTACTGATAAAATAGATAGTATAAGTCATGGTATGCTCTTTTTGTCCCAAAGAGGCCCCTATTGCAGTATCAGATGCATCAGTAGAAATATGGAAGGGCAATGTCCAATTTGGTCCCCTTAAAATGGGAGCAGTTGAGAGCTTCTCTTTAAGTGTCTGAAATGCAGATTGACGGTTAGTATCCCATTTGAAATGTACATCTTTTGAAAGTAATTTAAACAATGGCAGAGCTATCTTACTGAAATTTGCAATAAATCTACGAGAATAGCCTGCATACCCTAAAAATCTTCTTACATCTTTTTGAGTTGTTGGTTCAGATAGATTTTCAATGATTTGAATTTTAGCAGGATCTACTTTTATTCCAGATGAAGAAATGTGATGTCCTAAAACTATCCCTTCAGTCATCATCATAAAACACTTTTCGTTACTAAGGGAAAGATTTGAGTCAACACACCTTTTTAAAATTTTCTCCAGGTTTGCTAAGGAATCCTCAAAGGCACTTCCATGCATAGAAAAATCGTCCATATAAACTTCAACACATTCATGAATTAGATCTACAAAAATGGCCAAGACTGCTCTTTGAAAGGTAGCTGGGGCATTACATAAGCCAAAAGGTAAAACCTTGTAGGCATATGTGCCCCAGGGACATGTAAAGGTGGTCTTGTCCTGGTCCTCTTTTGCAATGCTAATTTGATTATATCCACTGAAACCATATAGAAATGAAAAATATTCCTTTCCAGCTAAGGCATCTAACACTTGATCAATAAAGGGAATGGAAAATAATCTTTTAATGTTGCCTTATTTAACTCCCTGTAATATACACATATCCGCCATTTACCATTTTTTTTAGGAACAACAACCAAGGGTGAAACCCATTGCCTGTCAGAGATAGGGTAAATAAATCCTACTTTCAATAACTTCTGCAATTCTTCCCTGACTATCTCTTTTAGTATGGGGTTCATTCTACGTTGTGGTTGTCTGAGAGGTCTGATTTTATCATCTGTGTAAATGTGGTGAGTGCATGTTTCATGATGAATGCCTGGAATGTCAGTGTATTCCCAAGCAAATGCATGGGAATGTTTATTCAGCAAGGTAATCAACTGTTCTTCCTGTGATGTAGTAAGATGTGCAATTATATTCAAATGTTTTCCTGGACTGATTTCAATTATTTTGCTTTGAACATCAGTGATTGAATGAACATTAAAAACATCATGAAGTGCCAATGCTAGAGAATGTACTGTGCAATTTTCCTGAAAATTCTGTCCCAAAACTTGATCTGCTATAGCATACTGCATGTCTCTTATTTCTTCAGAAATATCAGGTTCAGCAATGAAGTAATCTAGCAAATCTTTATTGTTTTCTTCATGAAAATCAAAGAACTGATTGATACTTAGGACATGTTGAATCACTTCTTCTTCCTGTTCTTTGGTCTCATTAATCCATGATAACTGATCTAATGTAGAAGGTCTTTGGGCAGAAGGATAAAGTGTAATTTGTTTTCTCTCTGTCCCATGTGAAATGAGCATACTTCCTGACCTACACCCTATGAAAGCATCCGTTGTTGCCAACCAGGGTCTACCAAGAATCAATGGGTGCCCTCCTAGATTAGACTTTGGTTGCAGCACTATAAAATCTACAGGATACTCCCAGGAGTCTAAAGAAACAATGATATCTTCTAAGATCCCTTCAAGTGTGATTTTAGACCTGTCAGCTAGTTCCAAAACTGTAGTAGTTGGTCTGATATTTTTCAAGTGAAGGTATTCCATTGTCTCTAGTGTCATGACATTAATGGCAGCACCTAGATCAATCAATGTTTTTGGAATTGAAAAATTGTTAACAGTAATTGTGACCATTGGGATTCCAGGATCTACATACTTTTCAATAAAAACAGTGTTAGACATTAATCCTGCTAGATTTCCCACCACATGAATTTTTGATGGATCCTTCCTTCTTTTATTAAGACATAATTCCCTAACTGCTTTAGTATAGATTGGAATATCCTTTATAGCCTGCAGTAGGGGAATTTTGACACATACATTAGTTAACTCATTCAAAACATCAAAATCAGGTAGGGAGATTGAAATTTTTTCTTTGACCCACCTTTCTGGAAAAGGAGGTATATAAGGTACTAATGTTTTCCCTTGGTGACTATGATTTTTCGACTGTGATTTTTCTATATTTAATTTTTTTGGAATTTTTTCATTTTCTATTTGTTCTTCTAAAATAACAGGAGATTCTTTTCATAAAGTTTTTCTAGATCTTAAGTTGATATTTTGAAGTGGGAGGATTGAGTAGGGGAGTCCCATTCCATCATCAACATTATACATGGGTTTGTCCATTTTATTATTTGGATTTGGGATTGGTTGGGCTGGCAATTGTGTTGGCCGAGGTAGAGGCTGATTGGATGGCAATTGAAGCTGTTGAGGAGCCAGATTGGGTTATTGAAAAAATGGGGCTTGTTTCTGCTGGTATTGGGGATATGCAGAAGGTTGTTGATAGGGCTGTAAATAGGCCTGCTGATATGTCTGGTTACCATGAGTATACCCTCTCCAATTTGGAGCAGATTGGGCTAATTGAGGAGACCAAGTTTGCCAGGGCATGGGTGCACTCCATGAATTCTGAATATGAGTTTGATAATTTGAATGAAACTGTTGCATAGGATCTTGAGACATACCTGAAAATCGTGGTTTCCAAGGTCTTCATTGTCCCATAAAATAGAGAGACTCCATGTTTTGATTCTCCTCCATTCGAGCTGCCTGTAATTCTTTCAATCTGGGGAAATCATCGGTTTTGTGATTTGAAGTACATAAGCCACAAATTTGGACAGTATTCAAAGGACATTCTTTTAATGGGTGTTTCTTTCTACATTTAGGGCATAAAATAAACAAGGCTTGATCTTGTTGGTCCTATTGTTCTTGTCTCTTCTTGGTCTTTGATGTTTTGACTTGTGTGCCTAAGGTACTCAATAGACCAGTCTTAAAATATTCTAACAGATTCCCAAGCTCATCTCTGGATATGCCATTGGTTGCAGATTTAGTTACTTTGGTAGTTACATCCCTTTTTCCAGTTCTAGCCTTTCCTCTTGAATACTTCTGACATAAGTCTTGTATCTCATCAAAGGGTAAGTAGGAGATGTCACCTTTTCCCATAACATTCAAAATATCCAAATATTCTTCTCTTATTCCTTTTAAAAATATTGTCCGAATGATCTCAGGTGTCAAAGAATTGTATTTGGATTTCTGCAGGTTGTATAAGAATCTTTCTAGATACTCTTCCAAGCTTCCATCTTCCTGTTGAGACATTTTGAAAATGTCATCTTTTAAATCCTTTGATCTGCAATATGCTTGATATTTTCTAAGAAAGATTTTCCTCATCTCATCCCAGCTAATTATAGAATGCTCTCCTAAGCCCATGAACCATTTCAAGGCAGTTGCTTTAAGAGTAGCAGGGAAAAGACGAAGCTTGTGGGTGTCATCAGATATCCATAAGTTTGACACAAGATATCAAACTCGAATAGGAAAGAATCTGGATCTTCAAAAGTCATACCATAGAAATTTGGTAGGACAGATAGTGGAATATTGTTCATTTTTACCTCTTCCCCTATGATGATGCTAGTGTCCAAGATGGGGAATTTAAAGGTGGCTTTCTGATCTTCTTCTATTCTTTCATCCCTCTCATGTCTCCTCTCTTCTTCTCTTATCTCTTGTCTTAGTTTATTTTCCATTTCTAACCTTCTCTCATATTCCCTTCTCTGTTCTGCAGTAGGCCTTTTTGATGTTTCTTCCTCAGCCATTTTAAAAGTACCAACTGTTGCAATGAATCCTTTTTTATCAGATAAAGAAGTTCCTGTTACTTCTATTTTTGGGGGGTTTTTGATAAATCTTCCTTTCTCATCTCTTTGTCTTGACATAAAATTAAAATCTACCCTGTGTTTTTTTGAATTTTTTTCTTTTTATCAGAGAACTAAAGTTCTTAAGTCTGCTTCTAAAATGCCTCCCCGGCAATGGCACCAAATGTTGGGCTCCAATCCACTAGTGTATTTTAGACCTTGAGTTTATGTCAATCCGGAGTTTGTAGACTTAGAGGCATATCCAAATATAGAGACTCAAAGCTAGACTTAATTGGAAATCTAGTTTACCTACGAAACAAACCTATTGAAAGCTAGAATGCTGTGACTTGAAAATACAAAAACTCCCCTACAGAAGCAACTTCATTTGATTTCTGAGTTACACAGGAATTCATATGTGAAATCTTCTGAGATAATAAAAAAACAAATTAAACCTAACCCTAAAATATGGATCACAAGACTTTGCCTATTATCTCAATATTGAATAAGCAATCAAACATTAATTTCCCTTACAGGAAAACATTCACAATGTATAACTGTTCTCAATACTTCGTCATTGAATAAGCAAGCAATGTACAATGATTTGATATTGAGATAATAGTCTGAACCATTCCTACAGCATGTAATTGATGAAATGACAGAGTTTATAAAACTTGTTCAAACAATCCAACTCGTTCTGCAATAGTTAAAGTGAAGAAATCGAATTCTACAGGAAATAAAACATACCACTGGAAACGATATGAAAAAGGTGTGCAGACTTGGCAAAGGGGGCCCTCCAATGCCTCGTTTACACACACAGGGAGAAAATCGCAGAGCTTTAAACTTCGATTGTATTCACCATATTAAATTGAGCATACACAGTAATCAAAATCCACGGTCTTGACTCCAGAATGATATGCGTTTGTAATCCAGCAGGGTCAACACTCATACAAAATTTTAAAAAAACTAGAAATGCTATTAATCTGGAAAACTAATAATGACATACGATCCTCGAGATCCTCTATCAGATCCATAAAAATAGACAAAATCGGAACTGCCCTATTTTTATGCCGAGTGCTAGCACAGGTGGTCATCTTTGACCGGCATTGACTCGACACCTGTGAGAACCACATCATCTGTTCGTTGGAAGTTTAACCATCCTTGGACATTGAGGATCTTTCCCCCATCTCTCAGTTTACGCCTAGCTGGCTTGCAAGTATCCAACCTAGGAGACATTATGGGAAGTTAGCACATCCTGTAATTCTGAATAAAACCTTAATTTAAATGCCTTAAAAATCTCATAATTCAGTTTGTTAAGAAGCAACAACATTTATAGCTTTGACCAAAGTTTTGTGAATGAAATTAAGGCTTTATGAATCAATATGAAGGTTTATGGAGGAAACTGGAAGGTATTTAGATGACAAAAATAGGTCAAAATGGTGCCCAACACACCTAATGTCTGGACGGACAAAGTACATAAGCACATCACATGTTTTTTTTTGTAAAATGGTCATCTCGATGGAAATACACAGAGCACTTACAACATGGAATTGCCTATACAAACAAGAGCAATATTATTACCACCACATGTGTCAAACCTGAAATAGACAGAAATCACAGGAAGGTGACTAAGTCCGTGAATCCAATAAACTCAAGATCTATCGAGCCAAGGTTATATACTACGTTTCAGAACACATCTCAAATGTTGGTCTTCTTTGAATGCACAGAAACTTCTTTTTGGTTCGAAAAATACAACTCAGAAAAGTCGGAAGGAATTATTGTCATCCTGAGACTCTCCATCCAATGAGGATGTTTGCAATTTCTAATATCAACATTATGATAAATGATGATGATGGGGAGCTCGGTTTCTGATAGCAGGGTTATATCACGAGAACTAGTGATAGGTATTATGAAAACTGAAATGCGGTGAATCATTGTATGCCCGTCTTGCAGCTCTGCATCTGTCTCTTGATTGAGTTCAGTCCACACATTACACACCGAATAGAATTTTTGGGATGGGTGAGTTTTTATGAAGACAAGATGCTGGTTAAAGGCATAGTTTCGAGCATAATTCAATAACAAGCAACAAGTGGATGTATTGTCGGTGTTTCCGGTCTAAAACGAAGTGTTGGAATATGGGAATCAAGCCAAATGTTCTATCGCCACCGGTTGGTTTTCGTAGTCAATTGGTAGTTGATGGAAATGGCACAAGGCATGGCATGAGTCTGATCGACAGTAGGCATAGGCATCAAGAAAAGTGAAGTTTGGATGAAATAGTCAACTGGAGGTTTTTCGATTGTGTTAAGGTTGGAAGAGATCACACGAAATGAAAGGGTTTATCTCAAAATATTAATAATTGGTCACAAGTTAAATGATATTGATGTTAAGAGACATGAATATTAAAGATTAAAAACAGTAATAAAGACACATTTATGAAATGATATAATTAAAAAAGGGAGGAATTTTTGGTTAAAATAGAAAATTAAATTAACAAGTCAAGAAGTTAATGAAGAGACATGTTCCCTTGTAAAGTCACATTGGTTTTGAAAGGTTGTGCTATTTCAAAACACACATGACTATTGGAGAGGTATATATAGAGGAAACATATTCATTCATATGTGTATCTCTGTGGATCAAATATAATATTTTGGTGGATATTCTACCTTTGACATGAACCTTGTGTTCATTCAAACAGACCGGTGTCTGTAATCAGGTTGGAGCCTGAATGAGGATTGGATGCCTCTCTACATGTTAGGTCATGTATACAAGATGGGTCTTGTAAAAGAGTTGGGTTTCTCAATCTAGCTGGGTCTAGATCATTAATGCTATGTAATGTAAAATCCTATTTAATAAAAAGATATTTGACATATTCATATATGTGTTGTTCTTCATATGTGTTTGTATATATCATATATATATATATATATATATACATAATTGGTAAATGTCATGATTGGTTCATAATACACATGACCGATTAAATTAGTTCTTTGGAAAGATATTTTTAAATTTTTAACAAACACTAATTCACCCCCCCTATCAGTGTCTGAGACTTGTTCTACAAAACCATCATACAAATCTAGTACATCAACCTCCAATGTCTAAATAAAAATCCCCATCAAATAATCCTTATGAAAAATATTTAAATCAACCACAACTTTTATGAAAGATGTAATGTGAAGGGTAGATGAATCACCAACCCAATGTTATGAAGGAGCATAATCAAAAGATACATCGAGATCATAATCCTTATTTGTAAAACCAAAGATGCCTAAAAAATCAAGTTGAGAAAAATATTTTTAAATTAAAAAATCCATCATTTTTATCATCCATTTCTTATTTCATTAGTAGAGTTACTTGAAAAAATGCATATTTTTAGAAATAGACTCAAATCTTATATCGTTAAGAACTCTATGAGAAGAGGATTTGTTCAATCTTCTTCTATAAAGTCTTTTAGGTTCATAAAGAAGATGAAACAAACCTTCAAATTTTTTTCTTGTACACTATTACTTAGAAATTAAACTTAGTGAAGTCACCAAATGACTAATATTTCGTGCCCGTCCAAAAAAAAAAAAAAACCGAAGGTTGCTAAATTCTAGGAATACAAAGATTTTGTCCCTAGCAACAATGCCAAAAGATGTCATCTAATCGACACCTAAGTGAGATAAATATCAACTCACTGAGCATAGCCTTGTGGTGGGGTGGGGGGGGGGGGACGGTCAAGTTGGTGCAACTTTCACCACAACACTCAACCCCTCTAGTTAGGCTAACTCTTAAACAAATTCAAGGGAGGTAGTCCGTAATAAAATAAAATAAGAATGTGTAAACTATAGGAGTTAATGTAATTACATCAAGCCACGTAGGAAATAAGCACGTAAAGCAGATCTAATATATTATATAACAATGACCCAAGAAGTTAGATCTAGAATTTCATAAGCATATAAGATTCCCTTCAAGTAAGATATTAAAAAAAGTCTAGTACCTAAGATAGAACAAACCTATGCTACAATTATATTTGATGAAAATGAAGCTTAATTCTGAAATATCAAGAAACATGCATATATGAAACTTTCTAATACGAGGACCACTTGTAAGTTCTTGAATGAAATAAATGATTCGTGGATACTTTTATCTGATTAGATTGTAAATGATTTAAAATTTTATCCTTATATTGTTGGTGTCCACATAAGGGCTCGAGAAAAATTAGAAAAGTCTAACTAAGAAAAGTAAAGTAGTTAGTTTATAATCTAGGAACACAAAAGCAATTAGTAATTACTCCTAAGCTAGATTTTTAATATAATGGAACGACATCCAATTGTTGAGTGACAGACAAATTGATAAATTGTATTCTACCTATGAGATGAGGGTCTTAATCAGTGACTGAGGAGAGACCATCAGTGTTTAATTAGATTCTGACTAAGAGAAAAACAATTGAGATGTGCCTATGAGGAGAGAGGACACAACTATACAATTGGGGGACATTTTCAATTATTGAGGATGTATATCATCTTCTAGAGAAGAGTTGAGCAGTGCATAAGGGTTGAGGAAGCAACCTTTAGAGGATTAGACAGAGACTACAACATTCAATGATTGGCAGAGTTTGAGTTTAGAGTTTCAATGAGAGGGTGTATTGTTCGGGGTGGATTATCCAAGGGCAGCAGATGCAACTGTTGCAGATCTAGGGATTTGGCCCTTTAAGGTTCATTGTTTATTTCTCTATCTCATATTGTACTTCTTCTATATTATATTTTCTTTGGGATCAAGAAAGAAGAAATCCCAACTGTAGATGGTTTTCCCCATCGGGGTTTCCAAGATAAATTTCTGATTCATTTGTGTGATTACATGATCATTTATGGGTTGTAAGGATTTTATGTGTTTCTTATTTTGATTTTGATAGAAGTATATTTTATCTCGGATTAGTGAATATTGTATTCAAGTTGAAGTTATAACTTCCTAGAGTGAGTGGAGACCTCTGGGAAACTTTACATAGTATCCGAGTCTCGTTAGTGTTCAGAAGGGGGAAATCACACTCAAATATGTGCGAGCATACCATATCTATGTGAAGATTCATAAGAGAGGTCAGATATGTGGAGAGGGTGACTAAATATACTATATCTAAAGAGGAGGTTCAGGTCTATGACTATAGAGGTCAGATCCATTTGATTTAAATGGTTGGAGTCTAGATCTGAGATAGATCTAGCTGGAATCAACATGATAGAGACTAGATCTACCTAGATATAAAGTGCAAGATTCAAATCTTAGTTGGTGGAGGTGATATCTATCATATATGATAGTTGGTGGAGGTCAGATCTATCAGATCTAAGAGTTGGTGTAAATATTTAATTCACATCTTTCAAATATTAGCGTGTAAGGGTCGTATCGGTGATTTCTTTGCTCATTGAGATAGAGTTGTTTAGATCCAGTTGACCAGAGAGATGGAGAACAATTTACGTGTAGATTATCGATTGGACATGGGCTAGAATTTCAGTGCATGGAAGGCGACTGTTGTTCTGTTTCTAAAAGAAAGTGAGTTATGGGACATTGTGGAGAGCACAAACACAAATCCAGTAACTATTCCTACATATGCTATGAAAATTGATGCATTTGAGAAGAAGAACATTAAGGATTAGAGTATTCTCCTTGATGCAATCAAGGATCACATCATTCCACACATTACAGAGAAATAAAATGTATCTGAGATGTGGGATGCTCTAACGAATCTATACCAAATCTCTAATGAAAATAGAAAGAAGGTGATTCATGATAAACTTAAAAGCATCAAGATGGTTAAGGATGAGGGAATGACCACTTACCTAACTCAGATAACTCAGGATAGAAATTACTTGGAATTTGTGGGAGAGAAGGTGGAGGATTGAAATCTTGTTCATCAAGCCCTGAATGGTGTGTCTAAAACATGGGAAATATTTACTGAATCCAGTGTTTCCAGAGAACCTTCCTAAGTGGGATCGTCTGTGGGATGACTTCACAGAAGAGGAGAGTCATAGAGGGTACATTCAGGGTTCTTATTTTGTTTCCCCAAAGGAGGAATATGTGGCTCTTGCAGCTAAAGTAAAGAAGAAATTCAAGAGAAATGAGCAGAAGAAATACCCGAGTAAGTTCAGATGTTTCACATGCAATGAGTAAGGCCATTATGCAAGTCAATGTCCTCATAAGAATATGAATAAGAAGAAGAAGGACCCAATAGGTGGCAGCGATAGAAGATATGGATGAGTTCACCAATAGGTTTAAGAGGGAGTTCTCACTGTGATATTTTGTATCAGGCCATGATAGCAGTCATCCTGAGGTGCAGGTTGATGAGAGGTGGTTAGTTGATTGCAGAAATTGTAGTCACATGAAAGGAATGCAAGAGGCATTCATATTTCTTTAGTATACTCCTGAGAATACTTTCAGATATTGTGAGGGCACAATGCATGTGATTAGAGGAGTGGTATGGGCGAGGTTCCTACTATATTTTGGGGAACTCCTGAAGGTGGCTAGAATTCTTTACAAACAAGGACTGCGAGTAAGCATAATCTCAATTTCATTGTTATATGATGTAGGGTTCTATGTGGTGTTTCATAGACAATTGATATTCACATATCTAGAGGGAGTTGACCCAGTGTTGATGGGTCACAAGATTGAGGGTGAGATTGTGGTTTAGGGAAAACCCATTTCAGGAGCATATGGATGGTTATCAGAGTACTCATATAATTCTGAGAGGGATTTGGAGTGAGAATATCTTAGTTTGGATGAGGTTTTGGAGAGTCAGTCCACAGGCCAAAGGGATGAGCGAGATGATCATATTGGTTCCATCCAGAGACTGAGTTGGTATGAGATGATACAGATGGATTCAAGTTAGGAGCGAGATGAATCATATTAGGGAAGGGAGGCTAGGTACAGGTTAGTGGATATTCTTGATGGAAGTCTCATTGGTTGGATGCAATAGAGATTCGGAGGGAGTCTGAGCCTGGGGTCAATGACTTGGTTAGAAAGAGAGTGAGAGGCTCTTTCTGAGAATACTGTGACAGAGGAGGATCAAAGTAATTTAGGTCAGAGGGTAGTAGAGGTATTTAGGGCATATGTGGCAGTTGTTGTTGCATAGGACTTGTTGGATCCGAGCACTAATTGTGGTAGGACATCCCTTGTTAAGAAGGAGTGTTGAGTTTGGGGTAACTCAAGATGTCATCCATGTGGAATTCCTAGCATGGAGGCACTTCTTTCAGCATAGGGAGAATGGTAGAGTGTGAGATACCCTTTTCCAGGTGTCAAGGATCCAGCAATGGAGGCATACAGATAGTTATGCCACTTTTTGCAGTTGCATGCATGCATTTTTAATACAACAACATGCTTTTTGCATGAGATTAAAATTAGGGTTTTGAAAATCTAATTTCACAAAAATATTATAAAAGAAATTTCGGGATGCAAAAGTCATTATCTTTTGTGAGTATCAGGAGATCAGAGCAGCTGAGAGAGTTAGTTGACCTAGGATGGGGGGCCTTTTCAGATAGCTAGGACACATTCCAGAATGCAATTAGAGGACAAGTATTCAAAGAGTGAGTAGTATTTTCATCTGTGTAGAGAGAGAGAGACATTTAATTGGGTTTCTTTAGAGACTAGAGAGAGTAGCAGTAGAAGTGTGACCATATGGAGCAGAGGGCCTGAGCAACAACACGTCATACATGTGGGAGTTTTTACACATATTTGGAGGCTGAGAGGGACCAGAGAGCCGATGGTATTCATCAGTGACTGAGGAGAGACCATAAGGGTTCAATTAGAGTCAGAGTGAGAGTAGAACAATTGAGACGTGCCTCTGAGGAAAGAGGATGCACTTTCACAGTTGAGGGATGTTTTGAGTGATTGAAGACGCAGATCATCTTCGAGAGCAGATTTGAGTAGCGCATAAGGACTCAGGAAGCATCCTTCTGAGGATTATACAGAGAGTACATCATCGAGTGATTAGCAGGATTTGAGTTGAGAGTTCCAGCGTGAGGGTGTACTGTTGGGGGTGCATTGTCCAAGAGCAATAGCTGCAACTATTGTATATTTATGGCTTTGTCCCTTTTAGGTTCACTAGTTTTTTCTGTAACTCATATTGTACTTTTTATATATTAAATTTGCTTTGGGATCAAGAAAGAAGAAATCCTGATTGTAGTTGGTTTTCCCCATTAGGGTTTCCAAGATAAATTCCTGATTCATTAGTGTGATTACATGATTATTTTTGAGTTGTAAGGATTTCATGTGTTGCTTATTATGATTTTGTTAGAAGTATATTTTATCTGGGATTATTGAATATTTGGCCGAGTTGAAGTTCTTACTTCCCAAAGTGAGTGGAGACCTCTAGGAAATTCAAAAACGAACTTATAGGGAACGAGATGGGGATATTTCTCTAGATTTTTGAAAGCTTTTTCTCTATTGAGGATAAGATATCGATGTCTATGTTGGTTGAGATTAATATAAGACAAGTAATTTTGGAAGAATGGGAGATGTGTGGTGTGGCCATTTCTCTAGATTTATAAAAGATATTTCTCTAATAAGGATGAGATATTGGTGTCTATGTTGGTCGAGATTAATATAAGCCAAGGAATTTTGGAAGAATGGGAGATAGTGTGGTGTAGCCATTCCTTTGTCCAAAAACTGGACTATTGGAAGGTTATATTCTGGTGTCTCTCTTGTAGGTAGACTAGCCATTTAAAAGATTTTTCTCCAAGGTCTTTCACAAAATATAAGGAAGTGTTTCCACCCTTCAAATATAAGGCAACAAAGGTTTCTCCAACATGCTCTTAGGAATTTTTACCTCAAACAACATTTGCAGGTTTAGACTAGGAGGAAGCCCAATTTAATGACCTTTCAGGCTTTGTCTCTCAAGACTCTTCCTCATCTCTATTAGGTAAGTTGAAAATTATTTATCCCTCTTTGTTCAATTCTATGTATGCAAAGGAGTTTTAGCTTCTTAGTGGGTTGGAACTTCCTTTGATCTCTTTAGACAATGACTCAAATGGTGGGAAGGAGGGTCATGCTGGAAAGGAAGGGTTGGGACCATCATATTTTTGAGGATTTGGGGTTGGATTTTTTTGTCTTTTGAGAAGGGATGTGAGGGTGTACATGATCCTAGTGGGAGTTTAGAGGGGTTGGGGAGTGGGGGATGGGATTCTTTAGCCTTATCTAATGAATTCCCTTCTCTTCCTCCATCCTCTGTTAGGTTTTTGGGTGGTGAATGTTGGATTTCGCACTTTAATTCAATTTGGTTAGGATATTTATTTGAAATAATAACAAGCACAACAAGATACACAAGATACACAAGGCACAAATATTTTCCTTAGGGAAACCACAAAGGGGAAAACCCCACAAACTTCCTCAGAATAGTTCCATCACGAATACATTATTACAAGATGGAAAAACCCAAGAATAAGAAGTCTTCTGCAACTCTCTCTCTTTCTCCTCTAGTGAACTTGTCTTATCTCTCTCCTTATGCAAACTTAAGAGTGAATGAGTGTGTGTCTAAATGAGGTAGGGTGCCTCCCTATTTATACACATCAAGTGATTGAACTAAAACCTAACTTGGCTGACCTCTTAACCTAGTAGAGACGACTTCACCTAGGGAGACTCAAAAATAAATTTTATTATATTCATCTTGGGGACTACTTCCCTGAATTACAATGGAGGTTTTACCTCAATGACTAAACATAATAATGACATCTCGAACAGAGAGAAATACATCTCCAACGGGGGTACAACAAAATACTATAATAATATACAACAAAATATCTTCTGAAGTTACATTTACAATAACACTCCCTCTTAACTAGGAAGGTCTTCTCGCCACAATCATTAACACTTTTGGTTAAGTCACCATTGCTATATCATCAATGTCATTGTTGTTGTAGTCCTCATATTGTAGATCATTGATTAGTGACATTTATCAGATCTATCCACCATAGGAAGTTTCTACAGATCCAACTTTTTTTCATGATGGATCTAGGCCTAACCCTCATTTAGGTCTTCATCATATCCATTTGTAAGCCATCGCATAGGTACAACCCAGGACCATAGATTACATTTATGCTGTAATCACCTGCGTCTCCTACTGATGTCTCGTCGCATCCAGATCATTTCATCATCACACACTAAGATAAACCTAGATGCACACCTCATGTCCAACAGACCACCTACTTTCTACCAACATGGGAGCATCGCTAGAAGCACCCTAGGTGCATTACCTATGTCTTCCACCATGCGAAAATTTCCTAGGAGCACACCAAGTGCATTACGTCTCTCCAGGATCAACCTAATTTCTACCAACATGGGAGCATGCCAAGATAACCCCAGGTGCATTATGTCCCAAGGGCCACCTACATCTATCGCCATGAGAGAATAACCTAGGCACAAACCAAGTGTCTTTGTGACCGATGGACAGCTCATCATCTCCAACATGGGAGCATGCCAGGAGCACACCAAGTGCATTACGTCCTGAGGACTACCTGCATATACCACCATGTGGAAACCATCTACAACATAGGATCACAACAAGTGCATTATGTACCGAGGACTACATGCATATACCACCATGCGATATCTTTCTCTAGTGCATCTGCGTCTTTTGGTCTCTCATCATCTCCAGCATGGGAGCATGCTAGGAGAACACCAAGTGCATTACATCTTAAGGGCCAACTCTGAATCAACATAACCTTACAGGTTAATATTCCGATTCACTTCATACTTGATCCCATAATCAACTGTACCATTGAGGTACCTCAATACATGCTTTGCAACAATCAGGTGAACATGTTTTGGATCCGTCAAGAACTGGCTCAGGGTTTTCATAGAAAATCATATGTCTAGCATCGTGTTCGTTAGGTACCTCAATGAACTAATCATATGCCAATACATTGTGGCATCAATTGTCTCTGATGAAGCATCACACAATAGATTCAAGTTTGATTCCATATGTGTGGTCATTTCCTTATAGTCTAGCATTCTGAATCTCTTTGGAATCTCCCCTCCATAATTTCCTTGACCAAGGAAAATCCCATCCAAATTCTTCCACACCTCCATGCCTAATAAGTAATGCATCATCCCTAGTTCTTTCATCTCGAACTCAGCAACAAGCCTCCTCTTTGCATCTACAATGAGTTCATTCTCACCTGTCAAAAATAGGTCATCGACATATAAGAGGAGTATCACTAGTCTTCTATCTTCAACCTTTAAGTAAAGGTTGGAATATTCTTTACTCTTGGTAAATCCTAAGCTCATCAGGAAGTTGTCCATCCTTCCATACCATGTCATTGGTGCCTACTTCATTCCGTACAAGGATTTCTTTAACTTGCACACATGAATATGTTTGTCATGTGTCTATCCCGTTGGCTACTCCACATACCATTAAAGAATGTTGTCTTGACGTCCAATTGGTGCACCTTCCATTTCATTACTGCAACCAATGCAAGTATGGATCTGATGGAAGTGTACCTTTCTACAGGTGCAAATGTCTCCTCGTAGTCTATGCCTTATTTATGGGAGAAGCCATGAACCTTGCCTTTTGTTTTTCAATGCTACCATATGCATCATGCTTTATCTTATAGATCCACTTCGAGGTTACAACATATTTCCCTTCTGGTCTCGGAACTATCTCCCACACATCATTCTTCATAATTTTCTGGTACTCCTCAATCATGGATCCTTCCATTCTTTCTTTTCAGCTACTTCTTCGTAGTTGGAAGGATCTTTATCAATGATGTCACATAGCGGGGCCACATAATTGTTGTATGGTATAGGTTTATTTATTTCTCTGTGTATCCCCTCTGGAGCACCATACCTCTATGCATCCCCTTTGGAGCACCATACCTCACTACATCTTGTATTAGTTATTGTGCCCATCCTGGTCTTCTTTTATGGGAGTTCTTCTCATTAATTGGTTCTATAGGTTCTTGTGGTTTTTCCATGTCATGGTATTCATGGTATTCTATAGTTGCTTCTTGCATTTCTAGGTCTCAGACTCTGGTTGCTTCTGGTTCTTCAATTTCTCCAGTAGGTAGTTTTCTTGACTTGGTGTATGTTGAGCCTTCGTCAGAGGTTACATCTCTGCTGATGTCAACCTTCTTAAATATTGGTAATTATATTTGGTATCCCTTTGAAGTTTCAATGTATCCTACGAACGTTCCCTTTATTATTGAAGGATATAGCTTGGTCCTCTTTTCCTTTGGGATGTGTATGTACAGTAGAAAACCAAATATACTGAGATGGATGACTTCTGGTTTCTCACCTGAGAAAGCCTCTTTGGGAGTCTTGTTTTCTAATACTTGGTGAGGTGTACGATTATTTACATACAAAATTGTCCTTGTTGCTTCTTCCCATAAGTGCATTGGAATATCCCGATCATGTAGCATAGCTTTCGCTACTTCCATTATTGTTTTGTTCTTTAATTTTGCAACACCATTCTACCGAGGATTGTAGGGAGTTCTCAACTTCCTCTTAATCCCAAATTCTTTGCATAGGTCCTTGAATTTTCTGAGGTGAATTCGCCGCTATAATTTGACCATAGAGTCTTTATCTTCTTTTTAGTGTGATTTTCAACCAAGGCTTTGAATTCCTTGAACTTGCTGAATACCTCATTTTAACTTTTCAAGAAATATATCCAATTCTTACGGGAGAAGTCATCTATAAATGAGACATAATATCATACCCACTTAGTGAGCTGGAGGACATGGGACTGCATACATTTGAGTGGATTATATCCTATATCCCTTTTTCTTTGCTTTCACTATTGGGAATTTCCTTCTTTAGATTCTTTCTTTGCACACATCCCTTGCAAACTCCTTCATTCTTTGTCTGGATTTATGGAAGTCCTAAAACTACTTTGCTTTCAATAGGTAGTGCCCTATAGTGCACATGTACAATCCTTCTGTGCCATATTTCACTTGGTTCAAAGGATTCATGAACCAATGCTTGTTCAGGTTGTCCTTTCAACTTGTACAAGCCTCCCTCTTGCTATCCAATTACTGTTGCATAATCTATTGTCTTTCCTTTTGGCCACATTAGGACTTGGCCATCAACAAATGCAACCCTTATTCCTTTTAAATCTAGTGCAGAGATGGAGAGAATAATCTTCTTCAATCCTAAAACATATAGAACATCTTTCATTTTTAGGGATTTGTCGGAGTCTAGTTTGTAGGAAGCTTCTCCACTTCCTTTTATGGGGTATTGATAGTCATCCACGAGTTTCACCTTGTGAGGTGACTCATGCTTAGATAGACTGACGAACGATTCTTTGTATCACATCATGTGCT
This sequence comes from Pseudotsuga menziesii, assembly GCA_001517045.1. NCBI lineage: Eukaryota > Viridiplantae > Streptophyta > Pinopsida > Pinales > Pinaceae > Pseudotsuga > Pseudotsuga menziesii. The sequence continues at coordinate 233,121 of LPNX010595005.1, read as the reverse complement.
TGTATTATCAATTATCTACAATCCAATTATTGATTCCATGTTAGATGACTCTAGTGAGTGATGAGATTAAGATAGTATTCTTCATCAGTTGAAGAATTAACTCTTTCTTCTCTAAATATTTTCCTTGTTGGTTCATCGTCTTCGATAGTGTGAGCATGGTGTCTTTTCTTGTTGGAACTTTTGTTGGAAGATCCTTTGTTCCTAGGACAATCTCTATATTAGTGTCCCTTCTCATCACTTGTGCAGCATCCGATACTGGATAGATCTCTTCTGGGTTTCCTTTTTCTTTTGTGTGGAGGGTCGTCCCTTTTGTTGTGATGATGGTCCTCCCTCTTGTTGCATTTATTCTGGTGTGGACTATGAGAGATTGATCTTTAGTATCTCCCATCTTTTCTTCTCTTGTTATGAGCCTAGCTTCTTCTTGTGTGCATTCTTCCCAAAGCCTGTTGAAGGTGATCAATTTATTTCTGGAACACATTCCTTGAATGAATGAATCCCGTGATATTGGGAAACCATTCAAGGTGGTCATAACAATCTCCCCTTCTTCTACCTTCTCTTCAACTGCTTCAAGTTGTTCCATGATTTGGGAAACCCTCGTGAAGTATGACTGCATGGTCTCTGAGTTTTGTATCTTCACATTCTTGAGCTGGTTCCTTAATGACATCTTCCAATTGATGCTCTTCCCTTTGAATAGTGTTGAAAAGGCATCAAACATATCCTTGGGTGTCTTCAAGGATGACACATGAGTGATGAAATTATCCTTAATAGAATCGTCAATTATTCTCTTAGCCTTGACCAAGTTATTATTGTGGATAGCCTTAGTTTCATATCCCTCTAGAGTTGGAACTTCTCCACTAATATACTTGTCCAAATAATTTTCTTCAAGGATCAGAGAGATATTATACTTCCATGCTCAGAAGTTGTCAGCTCCCCCAAGCTTATCATCAAGCTAGATGTGATGAGTCATTTTGAAATGAGAACCTCAAATGGAAATAACAGAGATTTAGATCTTACTAATTTGAGATTCCCAACCTAGTTCTGGAGCTAGCTGACCTAGGGTTCCATAGTAAAACCCTAATTTTCCAAACTTGGAATATTGGGATTCTATATGGATAGAAATATTTTCCTCCTTGAGGCATTTTTTTAGTGAGGTCCTTTCCAAATTTGGTGGAGGGAAACTCCAAAATTATGATGCCCTAGTTTCTCCCGCCACTAATGTTTGGGTCAAAATTGAAACTTCTTCAAAATTGTTTTTGCTTCCTCTAAGAGATGCACCTTTCTAGGGAGAGTTATCCTAACCCTCTTTCCTTGACGATCTGTGGAGAGAATACCTTGAACTAGGAAACCCTAGTTTGTTGCTGCTACACAATGCCTTCTTTTAGAGATGCTCTCATACCATGTTATATTTTGTTCTTTAATTCAGTTTGGTTAGATCTTTATATAAAAGAATAAAAAGCACAACAATATATTCAAGATACACAAGACACAAATATTTTCCTGGGGGAAACCATAAAGGAGAAAACCCCACAAGCTTCCTCAGAATAGTTTCGTCACTAATACAATATCACAAGATGGAAAAACCAAAGAATAAGAAGTATTTTGCAACTCTCTCTTTCTCCTCTAGCGAAGTTGTCTTCTCTCTCTCCTTATGTGAACTTGAGAGTGAGTGAGTGTGTGTCTAAATGAGGGAGGGTGTCTCCCTATTTATACACATCAAGTGACTGACCTAAAACCTAACTGGGCCGACCTCTTAACCTAGTAGGGATGAATTCATCTAGGGAGACTCAAAAATACATTTCATTATATTTATCTTGGAGACTACTTCCCCAAATTACAACGAAGGTTTTACCTCAATGACCAAACATAATAATGACATCTCGAATGGAGGGAAAAACATACCTGACTGGGGTGAAAAAAAAATACAATAATAACATACAACAATATATCTTCTGAAGTTACATTTACAACAATAGTGAAGCTCATAGGGATCCTACATGTTCAGAGGAGGTTGATAATGTTCTGAATTACATGGCTCTTCCATACAAGGATTCTTAAATGAAAATCGTTTGCCAGTTTTTTATGGTACTTTGCATAAGGGTCCAAATATGATCTACCATGGAGAAAGGGAGAATGGGATAGCATTAGATGAGACAAAGAACCCTTTGCAGAAGTCAGACAAGATAAATGGGAATTCAGAAAGGAAGGGGGTTGTTTAGGTTGGTTTGGACCCTAGGGGGTGAGTGTCCATTAATCTCATTCCTCTGGTGTGGTGGGTGTGGAAGATAGTTCTGAGAGTCAAGTTTTTCAGTTTGTCAGTTATTTCCTAGGCCCTTAGAGCATGGGAGGCCCCTTCTAGGGAAAGAAGATGATCACAATCACCCTAAATGTGAGGGGAAAAGGGGGGTTTCCCAAATATCTAGCCCTCCATATAATTTTTGAAGTCATTAAACCTAATGTGGTACTGATCTAGGAGACTATGGTGTAAGGTGAAAGGGCATGGGTAGTTTTTGCTAAGGTTTTGTTAGGCCAGGAAATGAGTACTATGGATTCTATCAGGTAGTCTAGATGTTTACTATCAGCATGGAACCTACTGACTCATAAATTTCTCTCCCTTCATGTTCTCTGGAATTATTTTCTTGGAAGGGGTGATGAAGCACATGGACTCTTTTGTTAAGGTAGTCAAATGCTATAGCCCTTACATCAATAGGATTTCTTTCTGGGACACTGTGAAGGATAATGGTGTCTTATCCCTGGAAAATCTAATACTTGGGGGAGACCAAAATTTTTCTTCGGTAGATAGGGATGTCTATGGGACAAGATCCAAGAGTGATCCACTTGCAGATTACTTATCTTCGTTGTTCAGTGAAGATGGTTTGGTTGACATTTACCCGAACCCTTTGATGTCTTGTTGGCCCAAATGAGAGGGATGGTGATGAAGGGGTGGCCAATATATTGCATCATTTCTACAGTTCAAAGGGGATTCTTTCCAGTGTTGGTCACTATAAATCCTGTATTTTGATTACACAATATTACACCATATGTCAGTGGTGTTATAGATTGCAACAACGGGGGATAAGATTAAATATCCATTCAAATTTAATCATGTGTGGATTAAGGAGGAATATTTCATTGAATTAGTTTTGGATAAGTGGTTGTCTATGGATAATGGTGGAGAAGTATCTCCAATTCTCTATTTAGTTCACAAGTTGAAATCATTGAAGTATGAGATAATAACATGGGAGGAAAAGAATAATTTGACCCTCAAGGAGGAGTTGGAAGTTGTAGAGAAAAATATTCATGATATCTTTCAAAATGCTCACTCATGAGTCCTTTTTGTTCAAGAAAAGGAGGTTGTGGGTCTCTTATCAGCTCGAAAAGAAAAAATGTTAAGGATTGAGGAGGAGACATGGAGGGTAAAGAGCAGAGTGATCTGGTTATCACAAGGAGATAAAAATACATCCTTTTCCATAGATTTGCTCAGAATTAAAGAGTAATTAATTTCATATGGGAGATTAATTATGAAAGTGATGTTAAATTTTCATCCCATAAAGATTTGGAGGAATCTGTTGTTTCGCATTTTGGTACATTATTCAAGGATTTAGGGAATACATAGATTTTTAGTTAGTTGAAAGCTATCCATTATTTCCCTTCTTTCTTCTCACCTAAAGATGGTAGAAGTATAGGCTCCCTAGTTACCTTGGAGGAAATTAAAAAAAAATAGCAAAAAGTCAAAATTCCCATGCCCAAATGTATGAATGGTAAAGTTTTTCCTTGAATTATTCAATCTTTTAGGCCAGGAGCTGCTCGAGGTAGTGGAAGAGTCCAGAATTCAAGGAAAGGTGGCATGAGACTTGAATGTGACATTCATTTCATTAATTCCAAAATGTTCCAGTCTTGCTGCTTTTAATGATTTTTGACCTATTTTCTGTTGTAACATGGTATACAAACTTATGTCTAAGGTTATTGCGAACATATTAAAATATAAACTTCCTCTTAATGTTTTCAAGGAGCAGTTCGGTTTTTTGTATAGGAGACAAATTCTTGATGCAATAGGGGTGGTATAGGAAAGTTTGTATTCAATTAAGGCCAAAAAGAAGAAAGATCTAGTTTTGAAATTGGAGTTGGTGAAGTATTATGACAGGGTGGACTGGATTTTTCTCAAGCTTATTTTAATCTAGATTGGAGTCTCGTTGGAGGTCACCAACTGGATTATGGCTTATGTCTCATTGACAAATTTTGCAATGCTGGTAAATGGTGCTTTGTCCAAGTTCTTCAAAGGTTCTCAAGGTTTGAGGCAGGGATTCCCCCTGTCTCCTCTTGATGTAAGGGAATCAAGGCCCAAGGAGACAAGTTGCAAATAGGACAATTGAAGTTTTCTGGTGGATAGTCGAAGGCCCCAGATGAGTGCAGAACCAATAGTTGATGAGAGAGAAGAAATTTGTGGTGACCAATTGTGGTCGACAACAGGAGAGTGAACTAAGGATTAGATGGACGCAATAGGCTATGGAGCTCAGTCGATCCTGACGACTGAAAAATCAAAGGAGGTCGAAGACAATGCTGACCAATGGAGAGGAAGTTGAAATTTGAGCCGATCGATGATGGAAAAGGTGGACGATGCACTGACCAAAGCGGGGCGTGCATAACTGAGGATGTAGTTAGAGTAATCATTGTGTAGTTATGACAGTTGTTGAAGAATTCCTGATGATGGATCCTATAGAGAGGAGGTAGATGAGTATTTAATGTAGGAGGACCATAGCAGGAAGCATCAAGAGAATTATAGAATAAAATTGGAACAAGACTTTGATCCCAGAAAGCATTTATAAATACTAATACATGACTAGAGAAAGTGTTGTTGAAACTATTGCTAAAGGTCTTATTAGAGCTACTATCTAGAGTTGTTGTCCAAAGTGAGTAACTGTAGTGGTTTTGTTGTTAAGGGGAGAATATCATTCCTTCCTTATGATTAGGGTAAGTGCTTAGAACAATCGTCTGTGAATGACTATACTAGATCTTCAACTCTAAGTTGTAAATCATCTTTGTAAAGAGATTCAATTAAAATAAATGCCATAATTCTTGGAACTTGTTGTGTGTTTGTGAGCCTATTGTTTATGTTGTGTGCACTGATTTTCATCCAACCGAGGTTGTACCTGCATTAGTTGGTATCAGAGTAGGAACTATCCTACATTGGAAGTCTAGTTGGGATTGGACATGGAGAGAGAAACTTTAGCCATGGTTGGTTAGAGGTACAAAGGACATGGTGATTCAATCATTTGAGTGAGGGAAATGGCTCAACGAGGCATTAATATTTGTGTTAAAGGAAAAATACCACACGAAGGTGCAAGAGTGACTATCAATCGTGAAATGTCTAAAGAGCGCATTCAGACCATGAGGACTCTGAAGAGTGAGTTAGTAATAGTAAAGGAATCCTAGAGGAGAGGACTAGGAATTGAGATTCTTAACCACAATAGTAAAGAGGTTGAGGATGAAGTAGATGCTCCTGATGTTGAAGAGGAAGAAGACCCAAGGGAAAAACTATTGTCTGAGATGAAGGGTAGGTCTAAGATGGAGGTATATACCTACTCAAGGATTTTGAACCCTGAAGAACCGATAGACTGCTTGAGAGAAAAGATGTCGATGAATATGCAGAAGGATTTGGTGTACTTCAGATTAAAATCTCAATCCAAGGATTGAATATGGACCCATAAAAGGTCAAAGTGATCTGAGAGTGGCTTGAGCTGACGAGTTCCACCGAGGTGAGGATTTTTCATGGAATTGTGAGTTTTTACCGGAAGCTCATCATAGATTTTAGTTGAATATATGTACCATTGATGACATGCATGAAGAAGGGCGAGTTCAAGTGGACAGAAGTCTCCCAACGATATTTTGAAAAGATGAAGCAAAAGATGATGGAGAGACCAATTCTAGTTCTCCCAAACTTTGAAAAAGTATTTCAAGTCGACTGCAACGCAAGTGGGTTAGCGATTGGGGCCGTGTTGAGCCAGGAAAACCATCCATTTTCATTTTTCCAGTGAGAATATGGATGAAACCAAGCAGAGATATTTAGTCTATGACCAGGAGTTCTATGCCATATTCCAGGCATTGAAGAAATGGAGGCATTATTTGTTTCCTAAATAATTTATATTATTCATCGACCATCAAGCTTTAAGATATCTTAATAGTCATACAAAGTTGAATCAAAGACATATGAAATGGGTCAAGCTCTTGCAAATATACATATTTGTATTGAAGCACAAGTTGGGGAATACCAACAAAGTCGCTGACATATTGAGTTGAGGAGTTGCATTGTTGGGAATGATGACTGTTCAATTGATAGGTTTAGAGTCGATGAACGACGACTATGAATTCCATGAGGATTTTTCCGAAGCTTAGAAGGCGTCAAAGGAACCATGGAGTATCAACATAAACCCACACTTGGATTATTTTATCCAAGAAGGATATTTTTTCAAAGGACACTATTATGCATCCCTATAGGATCGGTAAGGGATAATCTGGTCAGGGAATTGCATAGTGGAGGACTAGGAGGACACTTTGGCATCAACAAGACCAAGTCGTTGGTCGAGGAGAAAAATTACTGGTCAGGATTGATGATGAACATAAAGAAATGGATCAGACAGTGTAGGATATGTCAGCACGCCAAATGAAGAAACCAGAATACAAGATTGTATGCACCTTTACTAGTGCCAATCATTCCATGGGAAGATATCAACATGGATTTTGTGCTGGGATTTTTGAAGATGTAGCAAGGTAATGGATCCATATTTTTGGTAGTTGACATGTTTTGAAATATGTCACACTTTATTCCATGTCGGAAGACGAGTGATGCTACAAGTATTGTTGTATTATTTTTCAAGTAAGTAATGAGATTGCATGGGTTTCCAAAGAATATCACTTCAGATAGAGATGCCAAGTTCATGGGTCATTAATGGAGAACCATGTGGAAGAAGCTTGGTTGATGGGAAGAATGAAATTGTGAACAAGATCTTAGGAAATTTGTTTAGGTCTTTAAATACTGACTGACCAATTCACTGGGAGAAGGTGTTGGTGCAGGAAAAATTTGTTTACAACTACTCATTCAACAAATCGATGGGAATGAGTCCATTCTAGATATTGCAAGGGAGAATTCCAGATGGAGTAGCCAACTTAGTGAAGATATCATCAGGATCAAAAAAAAGAGCAGGCACAAAGTCGTTTATCCACCATATGAGGGAAGTACATAAGAAGGTGAAACAACACTTAGAGAAAATTAATGTGACATACAAGTTGAGGGCCGATCGAAAGAGACAACTGCAATCTTTTACGAAATGCGACTTAGTGTATGCACACCTAAGGAAAGAAAGGTTCCCGCAAGAGACATATGATAAGATGGAGCTGAAGAAGATTGGTCCATGCAAGATTCTGTAGAAAATTTTGGACAATGCTTATTTGTTGGAGATGCCGGAAGACTTAGGCATATCACTGACATTCATCGTCGCTAACTTGTACAAGTATGAAGAAGGGTCAACGAGTGGAAGTGAGACGACCATAGAATGGAACGAGCATATACCGGTCTAGCCAATGGATGAGATTGCAAAATTACTTGGTGAACAAGAAGTTAGGAATATGATGATACAGAAGACGAAGGAGTATTTGGTTTGGTGGAAGGACATAGACTTGGAGGAAGCAATGCAAGCTTCAAAAGAGAAGCTCAAGGAATTGCATAACCATGGACATAGTTCTTTTCAACTCGGGGAGGTTGATGCAGTGGCATGAAGGCTCAAGGAGACCAATCGCATATAGGATGAATGAAGTCATCTGGAGGATGGTCGAAGACCCTAGGAAAACGTAGAACTAGTAATCGATGAGAGAGTGGAAGTTGTGGAGTTTTGACTAGTTATGGTCAATGATAAGAGAACAACATGAGGATTAGATGTTTACAACATGCGATGGGACTTAGTCTAGCCTAACGAATAATAGAGCAAAGGAGGTTGAATAAAATGCTGACCAACATATAGAGGAAGTCAGAAGCTAGCTGATCAACGATGGAACAAGTGGTTGATGTATTGATCAGAGCGGGGCACACATAATTGAGGAGGTAGTTGGAGCAGCTATTGCATAGTTATGATGGTTGTTGAAGAATGCTAGATGGTGGATCTTGCCAAGAAGAGGAATATGATTATTTAATGCAGGAGAACCATAGAAGGAAGCACTGAGAGGCTTTTAGAAGAAGATTGGATTGGGACTTTGAGCCCATAAAGCATATATAACTACAAGTGCATGAATAGAGAAAGGGATATTGAACCTGCTGCTAAGTTTTGATTAGAGATGATGTCTAGAGTTGTTTTCCAGAGTGAGTGATTGTAGTGGTTGTTGTTGTTAAGGGGAGAATATCATTCCTTCCTTGTGATTAGGCTAAATGCTTAGAACAATTGACTGTGAATGACTGTACCAAAGCTTCAACTCTGAGTTGTAAATTATCTTTGTAAAGAGATTCAATTAATATAAAGGACATAATTCTTGGCACTTGGTGTATGTTTGTGAGCCTACTTTTTCTGTTGTGCACATTGATATGCAATTGACTGAGGTCGGGTATACATGACCTCTCCTTTTCTTGTTGACGATGGAAGATCTTGGCAAATTTATTGCAACATCTAAGGAGTGTAGCATAATAATTGCTGTCGAAATTTCAAACAGTTTTAATATTTCACACCTCTTATTTCTAGATGATGTCCTATTGCTCAGGAAAGGTATTGTTATGGAATGGTCGGTCTTTAAGGAGTTAATCTCGTTGTTTTGTGAAGTTTTTGGAATGAAAATTAGTGCAACAAAGTCTATTTTTTTGGAAAATAAGGTGAATGAGGAAATTATGGACCATATTAGTGGTTTATTCCTCTTTCAAGTGCATCCATTAGACGATGGATTCAAGTACTTGGGTTACTTTCTGTAACCTAATCATTATTTGAAGGATGATTGGAGATGGTTACTGAAAAAAATGGATAAGAAGTTGGGAAATTGGACCTTTAGGTTTCTATCTCTAGGTGGTCGCCTTATCCTTATTAAATCAGTTTTGGAGAATATCCATGTTTATTGCCTTTCTCTGGAAAAATTCCCAAATCCATCCTAGATAAAATGAGACAAAAGTACTTCTCTTTCCTTTGGTCTAGGAATAAAAAGACAAGGGACTTCCATTTAGTGAAGTGGGAAAGGATACCCACTCCAAAGAAGGATGTTGCTCGAGGTCTGAAAAATATTTTCAAATTTGCACAAGCTCTAGTTGCAAAGAGTTTGTGGAGGTTTTTCTTCTTAGGAGTCTATGGGGGAGGTGTTAAAAGGAAAACATCTGAAGTGTGGGAGAGTGAAAGATTGGGTAGATTAATAGGACAATCTAAGTGGGGTGGATAAAATATTTGGAAAAGTATAACTAGGGACTTTCCTATAGTCAAGGACTAGTTGGTTTGGTGGGTGGGAAATGATAGGAATATCAAGGTTAGTCAAGACCCCTTCATTGGTGGAGCTTATTTTTATAGGCTATTTAGAGATCGGTTAAATCTCTCAGGGACAAAAGAATTTATTTTTTATTTTAGGCCTGGAAGCAGGAAGGTGATGTTTTCTACCTATAGGTTTGGAGGCAGTCCATGACACGTCCATGAATCTTGGGCTATAAGGTGACATGGGGGAAGAATGGAATGTGTTTATTAAAGGATTGCAAAATTGTGGAATTGTCTTAGCGAAAACTAAAAAATACCTTGGCTTGGTCTTGGAACGTATTAGGTGGAGAGGTAACAACCAACCTGGAAGATGATGGTTTAAGTTTCTGTGGAAGTGGAAGTGACCTTTCAAGATTAAACTTTAATGTTGGTTAGACTTAGAGAATAAGGCCCTTACTTGAGATAATTATGTCAAGAGAAGGGGAATGGTACAAATGTGTGCTTATTATGTTTCATGAATACATAATCTATTCATCATCATTATGCATGTTAGAAAAATAGGATTAACAATTAAATTAATTAAAGAATATGCAAATATTAAACACATTACAAGAGAGACATAGATATACCGTGGTTCACCCAAGATGGGTTACATTCACACATAAATTACCAGTCCTTTGTTATTATACCATCCAACAAAATGAAGAGATACAACCTACAACAACCTAGGTGCACTTCCTCTTCACTCCCTTACAATCTCTCTCACACAATCACAGAGATTGTTTTTACAATGCTATAATATAATACACAATCGTATTACAATGCTTTCCTTTTACAAGGGAATTTCCATGGGAAAATACCACGGGCCCACAAATTGTTGGCCAACAAACATACCAAAAAATTTATTTCGAGGGATTCACCCCCGAACCCCCATCAAAGGCTCGTTGGCCCCTGCACCCCCTGTTGGGATGACTGTACAGTAATACTGGGGTACAAACACAGTTGAACAATAACATCTCTGAATTTGGAAGATGAGGCTCCACAACCAACAATGAATTGTGCTTTTGATAAATTGGTTTGGAGAGAGGTGAGGTCAATACCGGGGATAATGGGGAGTTAGGCTTCTTAGTCTTTGGTTACTAGTTTTAGCTCTTGGTTGGTTGTTCTCCCTTGCTACAAAGTGCTTTCTTGTTTTGTTTATTATGGCCATTTGGAAACACATGAATAAGGTGTTGTTTGAGAATGCTCCAGTTAATGTTCACAGTGTTAACATTTTGAATTGTATTAGGGTTTCAAGGAGTGGAATGTGATTTCTAGGTTCCACTTTTCTTGAAACATTTCATCTCCAATTTTTGTGAATACTATACTCTTTGTTTTCTAACAGAGCTTCACAAGACAATTTAGAGAGAGGAGGATCATGAATGGTTTTGGCGTTGGATGGGGGTCACATGTTTAATACGAGGATGGGTTGTGGCCCTAGTTCCAAAACAAGGGCATAATTGATTTCTCTATGGAGTTTGCTATACTTTGCTTATCTAAAACATGTGCCTCATTTGCAGGTGGTAAAATATTTAAAGGTAATAATTGTCTAGGCCCTTATAAAGTGCAGTTTGAAAGTAAATATGTTAACGGGATGGATGCATAGGGTCAAATTGCTACAAGGCTCTTTCACTACTCTTCATTTTATACACATCTATACAAAATACAATGCAGAAGTTGATACTTTGTCAACAAAAGACACTTCTTTTCCTTAAAAACATAATTCATAGAAGATCAATTTTTTGTCAACAAAAGACACTTCTTTTCCTTAAAGGCGTAATTCATATAGAAGAGCAATTTCATGGCAATCTGATCTCAGAGTTCTCTTTGACAATTTTTTGATATTTGATAGTTGGTTACTTTAGTAAAATGAGTGTATGAACTTTTGGAAGACTATATCGTTTTTGGTTTCTTTTATAAGAGTGATGGATGGACCATAAAAGTTTTTGATAGAACTATTGTATAGGAAGCTATGTTTATATGATTTTCACTAGGGTTATTGATAGAACTATACAAGCTATGCTTATATGATTTAGTAGTTACTTGTACAGTGTGAAAAAGTTTTACGAGTCATTTATTGATTTTTTTCAATAATTTTTTTTTTATCATTTTTAATGTTGAAAAAGATTTACCCATAAGTAAATGAGTAGAGAAAGATCATGAATAAATGAGTAGAGAAAGATCAAATCCGTTGAAGTGTAAATAACTCAATCAAAAAATTAATTAACATAGAGTGAATCAGGTGGTTTAAAAAATTAACATAGAGTGAATCAAGTGGTTTAAGTAAGGCTCGGTCTTCACGTTACGAGATCGATTCATCGATTCATGTGGATCATGGCACCGTCATTACAATTAGAATGTTTGGTATCTGGAATACGATGTTGGGTTATTCCTCAGTCAGTCTGTCGGAGATGACTTACCATGAAAGAAACCTGCCCGTTAATGGAAAAAAACAATAATAAAGTTAAGCATTTGCGTGCTCAGGGCTCCAATTCTTGGAATGTTAGGTACCTGAAATATGGTGCTGGGTTAGCATGTAAGGAATCTCGCCGTGAATGAAAAAGAAAAATCAGACGTTGACGTGCTCAAGGCTCCACGATTCAATGGAAGCCAGGCTCATGATAAAGGAGGAAAGGAAATTGACACTATAGGGCAATTGAATTGATATGGAAGCGAGGGTGATAAGGAGGAAATTGACACTATAGGGCAATTGAATTGATATGGAACCCAGGGTGATAAGGAGGCAATTGACACTATATGGCAATTGAATTGGATGGGCAGAGGAGGGACTCCACCATTCTGATGCAAACAAAATCAGAGAAATGGCAAATCATAAGTTTCAGTCGGTCCTGTGAAGATGTGAGAAATTCCGTGATCAATCGATTAAGCAATGCCGCTATCAAAATGAAACGGAAGTAAAAACAGACAGGATAAGCATCCCAATGAAACCAACAAAACATAAACATAAATAGAAATCGCAGATCGACTCAGGACATTACTAGCAAATGGATTGATCAAAATTATATGGTAAAAGGTCAGTTTTTTGTGGACGGATAAGGTCGCCTTGCGAGAATACTTGCAACAAAGTATATACTATAAAAGGAAAGGATCTCTGATCAGCCTCATGAATTTTAACTCCAACTATATAGGCGAAGTTGTAACTTCATAGATCCTCTGTATTCGGAGACCTTACAGGCGGATCCTGCCCGCTATTGCAGACTCTTAGAATATCGAACAAGGTAGGTTCTGTTCCCATTGTCTGGATAGTTGCAAGTGACGCTGAGGCGAAGATGAATAAGCCAGGCGACGATCCGGGCACCTTGAACGATGAACTTCTGCCCAGACATGATGAAAAGCCATGCGTTACAGATAGAGACACCAATATCAGTATTGACGACATGTTACAGAGATGGGCTGGTGAATTCGGACGGTGGCAGTTCAAGCATTTCGTGCTGGCCAGCCTTGCATGGAGTCTGGAGGCTTTCCATACGATGGTCATGATTTTTGCAGACGACGAGCCCAACTGGCACTGCAGGAAAGAGGGCTCCACCGAGCATTTCCTTTCCATGCAGCGAGGGTTCGAAGCCTGCAGCCCGACGGGATCTATATGTTCCATGGACAGGGCGTCATGGGACTGGGATGAGGGCCGCAGGGCTTCTACAGTCTCAACATGGGGTCTCTTCTGTGACCAGAAATACAAAGTTGGGGTTGTGCAGTCTACGTTTTTTATCGGGTGTATGCTTGGTAATTAATGGCGCTTTTTGTTTTCTAATTTTGTTAAGGTTACCGTTAGACATCAATTTGGTGAGAAGATTTTTTTGGGCAGGTATTTAATTGTTAAAGCCTATATAGTGATATTAATTTGCTTTCCATTTTTTTGGACAGGAATTTGGTGCCATCAATTTGGTGAAAAGAGACTATTTTGGAAAGGGATTTAGTTGTTAAAGTCTTTTTTTTCAAAAAAAACTTTTGTGCTATTTTATTAAATCAAAGAAAGATTACATCTGTCTTGAAAGAGACTATTTTGGGAAGGGATTTAGATTTTAAAGTTTTTTTTTTTCAAAAAAGATTACATAAATGCTGAAAGTCACTTACAATTCTTTTCAAAACAAGATAGTTCAAATATACATCACAAAGTCATTCTTCGTTTCTAGATTCAAAAGTATTTAAAAAAAAATTCAAAATAGCTGCAAGCTAATAAAAAATATCTAATCTTTTGAGAAAAAAAAGGATTTAATCTCATCAAAAACTTTTTTAAATATTATCTCCTTCAAATCAAATTCATCTTCATAGGTCATCTTTCCTTCCAAAAATTCCTGCATTCTAGCAAATCTAAAATTATGAGAAAAAGTTTCTTTGGATAGAGAGTCAGTTGAAGCATTGAAACATCTAGAAATGTGTCTAAATGTGATGTTCACGAAAGTCTTTTTGATCCCATCAAAAATCTGCTTTAAATAGTATCTCCTTCAAATCAAATTGGTCTTCATAGGTCATCCTTCCTTTCAGAAATTCCTGCATTCTAGCAGATCCAAAATTAAGAGAAAGAGCTTCTTTGGATAGAGAGTCAGCTAAAGCATTGAAACAACTAGAAATGTGTCCAAATGTGATGTTCACAAAAGTCTTTCTGAGAATTTGAATTTTCTGAGTCCAATGAGTAAGAGAGATCACCTGGTGTAATACCCTAACCCTCCAGATTTAAATCTGTAATCTTTTTAGGAGGGAGCCTATGTTATTAACCATTGGATCCACTTATGCTATACTTTTGTTCTTGAACCTTAAATACATACGGATTTCTGTATCTTTATAGAAAAAAAAAACATGTCTTAAAAACATCTGAATGGGCCTAATAGTTAAAAACATGTTTTATCTTTTTTACTATAAGTTTAAAGATTCAAAACCAGTATAATAGTTAAAAGCATGTTTTATCTTTTTTACTATGAGTTTAAAGATTCAAAACCAGTAGAAATAGAGTTGTTCATTAGCCCCTTGCCACAAGGCTGCGACAAGGTTGGAAACATAGGCCACCAAATTAGACTATATTTTTATTCGAAAACCCTAAACAAATTTGCTTATAGTTGTTTATGATACAGGTGCAGGGCTATTTGGGCACTTGTCTGATTCTTCGCTCGGACGGAAGGGAGTGCTGAGGTTGGTTTGTGTTTGGAACGCCATCTTCGGCTTTCTGACTGCCTTCTCACCGAATTTCTGGGTTTATTTCATACTCCGCCTATTGACAGGCATTGGCACCGGTGGCGTGGGGTTATCGTCCTTCGTTTTGGCGACGGAGCCTGTCGGCCCGTCCAAGAGAGCCCAAGTTGGCATGTCGGCTTTCTACTTCTTTTCCATCGGCATAGTGGTGCTGCCGGCTCTGTCCTACTTTTCCCGTAGCTGGAGATATCTGTACGTCGCGACTTCGATTCCTTCAGCCTTGTATTGCCTCTTCATTCTGCCTTTCGTCTCGGAGTCTCCGCGGTGGTACCTGGTAAAGGGCAGGCTTGAAGAGGCCATGGAGGTCATGAGATCGATTGCGGCCAAGAACGGGAAATCGCTGCCGGAGGGAGTTTCGCTGTGCTTAGATGAGAACGAGCACGATGCCGCAGAGCCTGACGAACCATCGGGAAGTCTCGTGGACGTATTCAGGTCGCCCATGACGCGTACGAGGATGGTTTTAATGGTTTTCATTTGGTTGGCCTGTGGAGTCGGGTACTACGGATTGAGCCTCAACGTTGTAAATCTGAGTACCAATTTATATCTGAGCGTTTTTCTCAACGGAATCGCAGAGATGCCTGCGTTTGCCCTGACGGCGGTCATGTTAGATAAATTCGGAAGGCGGGCGATGCTTATCTCCATGATGCTGTTGAGCGGAGTGTCTTCTCTGTTGGGAAGCCTGACCTGGGTGTTGGGAAGCCTGACCGGGCGCATGTCGGGATTTCTGAGCGGCCTGCAGTTAGCATGTGGAGTGGTAGGAATCTTCGGCATGGCGGGGGCTTATAACTTGATATTCATATACACCTGCGAGCTGTTTCCGACTGTAGTCCAGAACGCAGCGCTAGGACTGGCGAGCGAGGCGGGGCAGATCGGCGCCATTATCTCTCCTCTGGTAGTAGTTATGGTAGCTATAAATCTTTCCTTGCCATTTGCGATAATTGCTGTTTCGGGAATTGTGGGAGGCGTTCTGGCGTTGAAGCTACCCGAGACTCTGAGTCACCCTCTCTACGAAACGATGGGAGCTTTGGAAAATGCAGAGCCGAACAGCAGAGCTTAATTTAAATCGATGGAGTTGTGAGGACTATAAATGAAAAGCAGCGCCGGAATTGTGATTGTATTACTCCCGAGTCCCGCTGTTTTCTCAAAAGACATACATACAGTTACTTTTTCGAAATATTAATTAGTCACAATCTATAATAATATTTTTGTCACTATTTGTTAGGTTATGGGGTTCACTTCTCATAACTATTTAAACATCTTGACTTGTATTTTTGAAGTAAAGGCTTTTAAGCAAAATTAATTATAGTTTTTAATGTTAATGGATAGATTTCAAGAGAAGCAAAATTTAGTCTTTGTATAGGTAGAAGAAGAATGAAAAACAAAGAGCAAGAAAAGTGGAGAAGAAAAAAATTTCTGAGAAGTTGTTTTGAAATGTGTTAAGAGCCCAAGCTCTCTAAAAGGTGAAACATCCAAGTATGTAAATGTGGCCTTAGTTCTTTTGTTATGTGCCATAATATAGTAAACCCATAGTTTATAGTTGAATGCATGTTTTGTTTATGCCACACATCTTCTCCATAATTACTTGTGTGAATGTTGTTTACATTTACTCTTTGAAGAAGACATAAAGAATCCACAAATATTTCACCTTGTAAAAGTTGAAGTTCTCCCTCTGGACACAAGTTTTATTTAATATTTTGGTTATATGATAACTCAATAGACAGAGAAATCTAATTTTATGTGTGTCCCGGTAAAAGTATGTTTGCTCAAAAGTCCATAAACCAATGGAAGAAAAAAATGGGGTTTCCCAAGAGTCCACAAATATCATGTTTACAAACTCCAATTTTCTCGGGGGCTTCACTCAATGAAGTTCTAACATAGCACGTTTGTTGATGGCATATGAAACAATACCCCTAATTTTAGTAAATATTGGAAGATATTTCCCAAAATCGTTTTTTTAACCTCCTCCCAATATGTCTTCCCAATTTAAGAAAACCATTATTTTCATTATATATTGTATGTATCCATTTTTTCATTTACATTTTTTATACCCCTTTATCTTTCTACCTAGTATATTGACATGATACCCCTCTTAAGACCCCACATGCATTCTACAATGCACCTTGCTTCTTTCGATGTATATTGTGGATGCACATTACTTCACCCATAATGATCAACATCACAGAGAAGGTAGGTTGCATGGATGGTGGCTGCTCCCCAAAAAATGGGGATGCAAGTACAAGAGTATAGCTATAGCCTAAACCACATATAAATAAATGTATAAAATAAGATAGACATGCATTGCATAAAGGGGAATTTCAAGTTTTAAGTAAGACTCTAAAGTTTTAACTTCAAATTTTAAAATTCAAAAAATAAAATAATAGTAGTTGCTCAATTACAAATTACTATTTATTAAAATTATTAACATTACAGATTAACATTTACATAAAATTCTATAAAACATATCTAATTTTGTAAAAACATATCATTCTCAAACTTTTAATCACTCCAATACAATATATATATGGGTTAGTTGCAAAATCAATTCCTTCTATTTGGTTATTGGTGATGAAATTTATCCCCACAGAGAAGCCTGGATTGATCTTGGTTTTGTATTCTCCATAAAATCCTTTCAAACCACCCTCCAGAAGATGGTTTCCATCAATGGATTTCACATGGCTAGTTATCTCCTCAATCCATCCATGTTTGATCATCACATCCAAAGAACTATTGTGTTTACTTGTAATGTTCACACACAATCATGACCAAAATAATTAAGTAATAGAAAGCAGAATTATAAAGAGAATCCTAGCAAACTATCAATATACAAGATCTAATAATTGTGTTGCTCAACAATAGAAACAAGGCCTTAAACACAACATCTTTGTTTGAGTCTCTGGTTACAATCGTTTTTCATTTTCAAGTTCTGATTCAAAGACAAAAGGTGGTAGCTAACCTGGATGGTCCTCCCAAAAGGATCACTTTGACAACGAACCTCATTCTTGAGCTCCCATGCAAATATTTTAGGGTCATCCCTGTAGGATATTCCAGTGATGTTGTTCACTCTTGTCAATAAATTCTGCAAGAAAATGCATTGCCCAATGCATATTTGAATGGCTTATGTATGTATGTGTATTGCATGCAAATTGGTCTATGTATGTCTATATACACAACGAAAGAAACTTAAGCATATAATGAAATAGGAACAAACATTTATAAAGTTAGTTACTTTAACATGGTTCTTATAGTATCCTTTTACAGTGGGATTCGTGAAGAAATCATCAACAGAGTTGAGATTTTGTCCAGCATTGTGAGCCCATTGTACATATTGAGCTTTTCCTCTGAAGTTCTCATAATTATTTTCCAGGCTAAGTATGAGTCTGAGACCATACTTGTGGGCTTCAAAGACCACAAAGTCCAAAGATTGAACCAAAACAACCCCAAAAATTAGAAGAAAAACAAATGTGAGTATAGGAAAACACATTTAGAAACGTGAGTATGCGTTTTTGAAATGGGCATGCTTGCCTCTTCCTATTCTCATACATATCTCCATATATTTATATGTACATATAGATATGAGCATATATTTATAAATATACATATATATGAGACTAATTTCATAAATATATAGATATATATCAATATTTTTATATGTACTATTATATATGTCATATCCGTATGTATCATATCCAAAAAGAAATTTAAAAACCGGAATATATATTCTCATCCATATCCTATTTGTGTTCTGGTAACTCCAGCTCAAACCTACATAAGTGCCATATGGTAAACAAGTAATATCTGACATAAAAGAAAAAATAACACTAAGTCATAGATCAAGGACATGAGAATTAGATGTGTCATTAAAGGCAATGAAAAAATTATAAATTAAGTTTCCTTTACTTTTCAATAAAAGCAAACAAGGATAAAAAGGAAAGCCAAATAACAAAAACCGAAAAAACCAAGCATGGAATATGCCATGTACATGTCTCAAAAGTACTTGATGTTGAAGTTTAAGGGTTAGAGGACTTTTTAATTCAAGTAATAAACTTTAATGCATGAACATATAAAATCAGATTCAGAAAAATATTGCTCTTATAAAATTTGAACTGTAATAGACAAACATCATTTTCATCTCTTTCAACTTAATGCTCCATTAGTCACTACGTTAAAGTTGGTCCTCGAGAATCATTAAATGCCATGTACAGTAACAACAATATTTAAAATAATGTACTCCACGACCAATTTGAATAGTGGACCGACCATTGAACAGGGGATCAACCACTATTTCTCATTATTCATAGCGTAGGGGCTTGCCTCTCTTTATTCCTTTCTCATGGATAATAACTACATTTTAAACTCCATTTTATTTCGTTAATACCGGATCAACACTCCCTACAGTATTCTAGAGGATCTTTAGACACGAAGGAAGACCAATAGGGAAAGTAAAAAGTATAAATTGGAAGTTTAGGCCTCGCTATCCAATGGACCCAGTACAGTCATGTTGAAAAAGGGCACACAATCATGCTAGGTAAGGATGCAATCACATAGTGCAGAGACACACAAGCATACTTTGCACAGTCATGCTTGAAAAACCACAACCCACCCATAAAGTGAAACTCACTATCATGTTGGGGAAGACCCCATAGTCCACACAAGAAAATAGGCTCATGGTCACATTGGGGAAGGACCCACGGTCCACTCAAGAAAATAGATCATGCTCATGCTAGAGAAGGACTCACAGTCCACCAAGAAAAAAAATCACTATCACACTGGGGAAGGACCCACAGTCCACTCAAGAAAACAGATCACGATTATGCTGGTGAAGGACCCACAGTCCACCCAGGAAAGTGCCAAGAAACAGATCACGGTCACGCTGGCGAAGGACCCACAATCCACCAAGAAATATACTCATGGTTGCGCTATGGAAGAACCCACAATCCACCCAAGAAACAGTCCACGGTCATGCTGGGGAAGGACCCACAATCCAACAGACTCACAGTCACGCTAGTGCAAAGTGACCACATGGAAGGTGTAACAAGGAAATACCAGTCATGCAAGAAAAGTAAACCACGCTGGTGGTGCAGCAAGAGATCACATGGAGCAATAGAAAATATCACGCAAAGGGAGAGAGATCAGTCACACTAGAGCAGCAGACCATGAACTAGATTCGTCTCTCATGTTAAATTAAAACTTTAATTTATAATCTAGATACTCCTTAAGATAGGGTATCAAAACATTAATAAACATAACCTATGGACCAAGTAAGATAAAATATCATGAGTCAACCAAGGGGGACACAACAAAGCAAGCCACAAACCCACAAGGTCAAGGTGAACTATATAAGGTGGACAAGCAACTCCTTTATAGGACCAGCAAGACCAGTAATCTTTTCTCTCTCTCAGGGTACATTGTTTTATATATTTTTGTCATCACTATATAAGATTCATTAGTTATAGAAAGCAGAACCAAATAAACAACTTATACAAGGAAGAGAAATGAAATCCATAAAAAATAGTTAGCTTGGAAAGTACAACTACAACTGAAATCCATAAATAGGCATCAATGCAACTGCCTATTTAAACTTAGCAGTAGATATCTGATAAGAAAAATGACATAAACCATGACAAACCATCTCAAATAGGCATAAACTATGACAAACGATGACAAAATAGTACTAGAAACAAAATAGTATCATTGTAACTAGACACGATAAGTTCAACGCATAATTTTCATCTCTTTCAACTTTAACACTTCCTAAGGTCCCTGTGTGAAAGATGAAAAACATACAAAGAGAATAAATAACAGTAGTAGTAAATCTAGCTCAAAGTACAAAGAAAACAAATAAGATAACCCACTAGGAGAGTTGAAACCTTCCTTATACTCAACGATATTTTTTTAGATCAGATCTTGCCTATTAAGAGACAAGTCACTACAAGAACAAATGGCATACCTGAGAGAGATAATAATTCAATTACTGTAGGTTATTCAACTATAGTAGCAGTCAAGGTAACCTAGTGGACAAGTAAGGAAACCAAAATTACTAGAGTAATAGACTAAAAGAAAAAGTCCATAAAATTTCCGGTAATGATGACATTCCACACACAATCTGGAGCTTAGTTTGCATCTCATACAAATCCCACGGATTTCTTATAGCTTAGCGCACTCAAACAGTGCAACAAATATATTAGTCCACGCAAGTCTGAACACAGAATTTTCATCTCTTTCAACTTTAACACTCTCGAAAGTCCACATTCGGGAGTTTAAAAGTTGAAAGAGATGCAAATTATGCTTTAAACTTATCTTGTCTCACTCTTGTATAGTTACAACTAAAAAGCATACACAGAAAATAAATAACATCTGTAGTAAATCTAACTCAAAGTACAAAGAAAACAAATAAGATAACCCACTAGGAGAGTTGAAACCTTCCTTACACTCAATAATATATTTTTAGATGAGATCTTGTCTATTAAGAGACAAGTCACTAGAGGAACAAAGGACATACCTGAGAGAGAGAGAGACAATAAATTCAATTATTGTAGGTTATTTAACTAACCCAGATGACAAGCAAGGAAACCCCAATTAATAGAGAAGCATACCAAGAAACAACAGTCCATAAAATATCAGTTAATGATGACATTCCAGACGCAAACCATAGCTCAGTTTGTATCCCATACAAATCCCATGGCTTTCTTAAGCAGACTGTGAGTTGATTGGGGTTGCTAAAAGAAATCATAATCCTGTTTGAGTCACGTTTGAGTGGACTAAGATCCCTGCTGAACTATTTGAATGTCTAGGTCTGCTTGAAGTGAACCGTAAGGAAACCCCAATTACTGGAGCAGCAGACACAGAAACAAGAGTCCATAAAATATCAGGTAACGATGACATTCCACACACAAACCAGAGCTTAGTTTGTATCCCATACAAAGCCCATGGATTTCTTACAACTTAACACACTCAAACAGTGCAGTAGATATATTAGTCCACTCAAGTATGAAACCCACATGAAACCATGGGGTGTCGCTAATGGACCAATACCATATCACATCTGTTCATATTGGGGGCTTAATAATTATAAATAAAAAAACATTATATTGAGATCATATTTAGGGTTGAGGGGTTTATTCACAGTTTATTTAATGGGTTAAAAAATATGTAATATTTAATGGGTTTTATTATAAAAAGTGGGGATAAGCATCACGATAGGGGCATGGAGAAGCATCATGAGTAGGGGAGCATTTCGTTTTGGTTTCCGACACTACCCACAGACTACCGAGACTACCCATAGACTACCTCGTTCGCTGGAAAATCCCATAGACTAGATGGATGGATAGGTGAGGCCTTGGCTGATTACAAGCTCAATAGATTGAAACCTATATGGTGATATTGAGGAGACCTTTCAATAATCCTTATATGAATTGATGGTGGGAAGCACCAAATCTAGCAATTTACCCTGTGCCAAGAAACACTAGTCCATAAAATTTCAAGTAATGATGACATTCCATACACAAACCAGATATCAGTTTGTATCCCATACAAAGCCCATTGTTTTCTTGGGCCATCTGTGAGTTGTTTGGGGCTGCTAGAAGAAACCATAACCCTTTTTGAGTGGACTAAGATCTCTGCTGCACTATTTGAGTGTTTGGGTATGCATGAAGTGAACTATAAGGAAACCCCAATTACCGGAGCAACAGTCCAGTAAACAACAATCCATAAAATATCATGTAATGATGACATTCCACACACAAATCAGAGCTTAGTTTGTAGCCCATACAAATCCCATGGATTTCTTATAGCTTAGCACACTCAAACAGTGCAACCAATTTATTAGTCCACTCAAGTCTGAACCATGACCTTCTTCGATCTGCTTGAACTGAACCGTGACCTTCTTGGGGATGGTTGGACTAAAACATGACCTGTCTTAACTTGCTTGAGCAGGCTATGAGTTGTTTCAGGCTGTTAGGAGGTCCCATCCATAACAAACATAACAAAAGGCTTAAGGTACTACACTATGAGGGGGCTCTAGCATAAGGACCAATCAAGGGTTAAGATAAGATTAAGAGTCAACAAGAGGGGTCATGACAAAGTGGGAAAACAACCCCTACACCAACAAGACCAAGGTGTGTCAATCAAGGTAGGATAATAACCCTTTTACCCATAGGACCAAGGTGTACCATCAAGGTGGGGACACAACCCTTTTACCCAGAAGACGAAGGTTTTAAACTGTTATATTATGTCTCAAGGTATATTGTCCATAAGTGTTCCATACCACAACAATATGTTTTATCATCACCGTACAAGGAAGGTCCATACCACAATAGTGAGTTTTATAACAAGATATTTTCACACCCTAGCAATCTTTCGAATCAACAATAGTCGCAATTTCCTAATGAGTTAATATGAACTCCACACAAACATGATGAAATTAAAAAACAATTCCACTAGAAAAAATTTAAGATATGAAACGATAAACATTGAATGGACTATCAAGATTTAAACCTGAAAATTTCTTTGATTTATCAACTTTGTTGTCAACTGCTGAACTATTACCATCATCATTGTTATTCCCCTGATATACAACGTCATTTGAATATACACACCCAGTGTTCCTTACCTTCATAGCATCACACAGAGAGGTATTAGACAAGTTATCATCATTTCCACCTGTAGCACTGTTGCACCTAAGGTAAAGTTTGAACCGGTAGGCTCAAAATGTGATTTCGTCAACGTGGCCTTATTTGTAATTTTCGTGGAAAAAAAAGAAGATTTTGTATTTTATAGCAATTTATGCTCCAATTCAAAATTTTCAAGATAAAGCCGTAATATCTGAAAATACATTTTTGCCAATTCCTGTAAAGCACGAGACTGAAAAAGAGATACCTTTTCTTTTAGTAATCATAAAAAACTTGGACTGTGCTATGCAACTTCCATGATCTAATAACACATAGTCAGTTAATAATATTTAAAATCATAAGAAAAATGGTAAGGCATGCTAAATAATGAGCACATCAAAATTAAGTTTGAGTATCACAACTTTAAGTCAAGGACTAGCTGGCCCACACAATATCATGTGGCAGTAGGGATCATGCCTGTATCGGGCAGACTATCATCTTTGTCTAGTCCCCATCTGTCAATATCTGGCTTAGGATCAATAATGATGGGCTCCCACCCATTGTTCCTTGTTCAGGCTCAGACGACTTCTTTGTCTCATAAATGGTTGAATGCAATGTTAGACAGAAAATAATGAGTATGCAGTGGCATGCATTTGGAGCATCATAGACGAATTCCAAATCATTTGTTCTCAACCAAATACTTAATATGAAAAATAGATAATGGAAAATGAGGTAAAGATTTACACACATAGAGGAGATCACAAACTTAAAACCTTACCACAATAATTTATGTCTCAAAAAATAGTTCCTTTTTTCTATTCTCTACAAAATTGTATTCATAAAATAGTGTCCATGAACAACCTGCTTCTTTTCTTTGGGATCTGTTAAGTCAGTAATTTGTTTCTTCAATTTTTGTTTGATTTGCATTTTATTCCACGTTACTCATTTGCTTTAGTTTGGTTTTTTGCTTCCTTTAAGAGATTTTTAGTTTTCAAGTGAAATTTTGAGCTTTTGCCTTTAGACTTTTTGTTTTATTTTTGATCCCATAGATTATTGAAGGGTTTTAAAAGGTCATCATGGTGTTTGCTGTCATTATAATACTTCTCAACAAGTTCTACAGATGATAAGGTTGTTGTGCTAAAATCATGAATCCCTCTATTAGCCAAAGATGATCTATAAATGGAGTTGAAAGTGCATGAAATTTTGGGGTGTAGCACTACTGGTGTGCTAGTGTTTATGAAGATACATTGCAAGATGTACTGGGCATCTTAGATGGCAGAATTTTCACAGCTCTGCAAACTCAATTTTTCCCTGGAGGAAATCTGTGGCCAACTCAAATGAACAATAACCTCAAATTGAATATTCATAATCATGCAGGCTTGGAAACACATGAATTATATTTTGCAGAGCATGTTGGAAGTTATTTGTTCTGTTGGTAAAAACTTATGGAGATATATAACAGTAAAGCAGCATCCAGTTTACAGTGAAATGCACAGATCACTGAGAATTCTGCTCAGTTTTTCCTGTTTTGGGTTATTGAAGTAAAATGCCGACCACGAGCTAATGAAGAGGAATTTTTGAAAAAAAAAAAAGTTTTTGTTTATAAGATACCCATATACAAAAACATCTCTCAGTTTTGCAACAGATATCAAGGTTTGAAAGATTCATTTTAATCTTTACAGCCTATTTTTCAGGGATTTTAAATATTTAATATTTTCCTGTTTTAGTGTTCATTTTGCGGGGAAGATTCTGATTCTTGGTTTTTGTCCATCACGGAACAATTTACATAAACCTCTCTCAGTTTTTACACAGGTGTCACCAATCGATAAATATGGAAGATTCTTTGACACCTATTTTCCAGAAATTCGCCATATTTTCCAGGAATCCGATTTGCTATTTTTAGTCAATTAGTTGAGTTAGTTAGTTAATGTAACTGCTGGGTAGTTTCAATTTCGACCTAATGAAGGGGATATAGAACTACTTCTTTGTAATTATAAAAGAGGGACAAAGGGACTGAAGAATGGTTCGATTTTTGGGATAGCTTCAGGAGGTCTGCAGACTTGTTCATGAGTTAAGTATAAAGCTCTTGTATGCATTTGATGATGAAATTATGAGATATATGACACTTTTACCCTTCAGTTTCTATGTTGGCTTCATTTTTCAGCTTGTTTAGTTGCTTAAAAGATATATTCATTTCTGGTTTATGTTTATATGCTGGTGATGCTTATCTTTTATGAATGAACTTCAGTACTGTTTTCTATTGGATCTTGTTGAATATATTATGCATCTTTATCTTCTTGTGTTTATGATTTAGTTATTACTTTGCTCATGAGTGTATTCCATGTCTTTCCCCAAAGGTTTATAACCAAGAAAATACATCAGAAACCCTAAACCTACTTTGTTTTATCAAGTTTCATTTGAGATTGTGTTGGCTTGTTTCTCTGGCCTTAGAAACAATTTCTGGCACAAACATCTTTGGCGCTGTTGCCGGGGACGAATTTGAAGACATATCTTCCCTGGGATACTTATCAGTTTTACTGGTTTTAAGAGGTGGACTTAAACCAGCATTTTATAAGGCTATTTTTCACCAAAGTTTGACACAGTGGCTACTAGAGGAGTTGGAAGAATTAGAAGGTTTCAGTCATCCCCAGCTTTATGCAGCCCTAATTAATTTGAACTACTGTCACCTCTTTCTCTTTCTGAGGAGAAGAAACTAAATATGTCTTGACAAATTAATTGGCGACTCCACTATTTCAAGATGCATAGGCCAATGTCCATGGAAGCTATTGTGGCTCGAAGGTTTGCACCTTTCAATTTTTCTGATATTCCAGGTTTTCCAAATCCAATACCTATTATGGATGTTTGGGGAGATTGTCTTCCATGGTTTAGAGAAAGCAAAGAGGATAATCCATCAGATCACCTCATCAAATTTCATCAATGTATGGTCCAGTTAAATATCCAGCATGAAGATGTGCTCATGAACATGTTCATGTATTCACTTGACCAAGATGCACGAGATTGGTATTTTTCTCTTCTCGCTGCTAGCATTTCTTCACTGAAAGAATTCCACACATGCTTTTGGAAACGTTGTAAGTATATGTATTCAGTTGAACTCTTTTTAAAAAATTGTTGTGAGCAGGCTGATGTTTATAACACAATTTCTGATTTAAAAAATCATGATGATGAGTGCAATCAAGGGTTCAAAACATGTCATGAAGAAGTTGAAGTTTTAGAATTTGTTGAAGATGAAAAGGTAACATTTTCAGATACTACAGTAAAGGAAGAATGCCATGATCATTATGATAATCAAGTTGTTGTTTTAGGTCAGTTTGAGGATTATTCAGGTGATGAGATCAGTAGAGATAGTTTGGAACATTCTCATAATGATTTCAACAGCCTTAATAACCAGTTGAATGTCAATCCTTTTGAAGATCAATCTCTAGTTCAACAAACTGTTGAAAATAATTATTGTGTTAAAGATCAGCTTTGTATTGAAGGAAAAGATGAACCTTTAGCATCATCATTTGAAATTTCTCAGAATACTCCTTGTTATGATGAAGAGATTAGGGTTCCAAGACAAGAATTCTGTGATGAATTAGATTCTATTCTTTTTGGTTTTGATGCTAAATTTGATGAAGGCCAAGCTGTTCGAAATTTTTCAGAAGTTGTTTATATTCATGGTTATGATAAATCTGCTGTTCAAAATCATTATGAAGATGGTCTAATTTTTAATAGATATGATGATGAAATTGAAAAGAAAGACCCAGAAATCTGTGAGGTGTGTGATAGGTCAAAATCTAAGTCAGCAGATTCAAGAATGCATTCAGTTTATTATTCTTGAACAGCAAAAGCCAATGCCTGATAGTCATTTATTTGAAGACAGTGTGGAAAAGGAGGTTCAAAGTGTTGACATTATTGGTGATACTATTCAAAAATTTACAGAGCAAATTCAGGCTGATCCTGATGTCTTTTATCGCCAATGCCTGATTGATATTCATGGAACAAAATATTCTTATGAACAGCTTGTGTTTTTCATAGAGCAGGAGGAGGTAACTTATGGAAGTTTTTGCGATCCAATAGCAGATTATTTAGAGTCAACACCAGGTTGTAAATCTATAATTTCAAAGACACCATTTGATGAAAGTGAGTATAAGTTGTTAGATCATTACTCTTCATGTTTTCCAATATTTCTGATTATATATATATTTGGAGTTGGAAACAAGTTTTGGTGGGTTGATGAAATTTTCTCCTAGTTACATTGGAAATGGGATTACAATTTGATTCAGTAAATGGAATATTCCTCACGAAAGAGATTTGTTTTCATTGTATATACCGGTGTGAGTGAAGTATAATAAAGACTCCATATCCCAATGGAAGTTTTGCAAACAGGTAGATAAGGTAGCAGACAGAAGGCACTGGTCTACAGGCTCTTGAATCCTCGCAGAGAGGACTTCATCCTGCAGCTGGAGCCAGATGTTAAGTCAGTAATTTGTTTCTTCAATTTTTGTTTGATTTGCATTTTATTCCACGTTACTCATTTGCTTTAGTTTGGTTTTTTGCTTCCTTTAAGAGATTTTTAGTTTTCAAGTGAAATTTTGAGCTTTTGCCTTTAGACTTTTTGTTTTATTTTTGATCCCGTAGATTATTGAAGGGTTTTAAAAGGTCATCATGGTGTTTGCTGTCATTATAATACTTCTCAACAAGTTCTACAGATGATAAGGCTGCTGTGCTAAAATCATGAATCCCTCTATTAGCCAAAGATGATCTATAAATGGAATTGAAAGTGCATGAAATTTTGGGGTGTAGCACTGCTGGTGTGCTAGTGTTTATGAAGATACATTGCAAGATGTACTGGGCATCTTAGATGGAAGAATTTTCACAGTTCTACAAACTCAATTTTTCCCTGGAGGAAATCTGTGGCCAGCTCAAATGAACAATAACCTCAAATTGAATATTCATAATCATGCAGGCTTGGAAACACATGAATTATATTTTGCAGAGCATGTTGGAAGTTATTTGTTCTGTTGGTAAACACTTATGGAGATATATAACAGTAAAGCAGCATCCAGTTTACAGTGAAATGCACAGATCACTGAGAATTCTGCTCAGTTTTTCCTGTTTTGGGTTATTGAAGTAAAATGTCGACCACGAGCTAATGAAGAGGAATTTTTGAAAACAAAAAGAGGTTTTTTTTTATAATATACTCATATACAAAAACCTCTCTCAGGTTTGCAACATCTGTCAAGGTTTGAAATATTCAGTTTAATATTTACAGCCTATTTTTCAGGGATTTTAAATATTTAATATTTTACTGTTTTAGTGTTCATTTTGCGGGGAAGATTCGTATTTAGTGGAGATGAATTTTTAAAAACAAAGAGATTTTTTTGTCCATCACGGACCCATTTACAAAAACCTCTCTCAGTTTTTACACAGGTTTCACCAATTGAGAAATATGGAAGCTTCTTTGACACCTATTTTCCAGAAATTCGCCATATTTGCCAGGAATCCGATTTGCTATTTTTAGTCAATTAGTTGAGTTAGTTAGTTAATGTAACTGCTGGGTAGTTTCAATTTCGACCTAATGAAGGGGATATAGAAATACTTCTTTGTAATTATAAAAGAGGGACAAAGGGACTGAAGAATGGTTCGATTTTTGGGATAGCTTCAGGAGGTCTGCAGACTTGTTCATGAGTTAAGTATAAAGCTCTTGTATGCATTTGATGATGAAACTATGAGATATATGACACTTTTACCTTCATTTTCTGTGTTGGCTTCATTTTTCAGCTTGTTTAGTTGCTTAAAGGATATATTCATTTCTGGTTTATGTTTATATGTTGGTGATGCTTGTCTTTTATGAATAAACTTCAGTACTGTGTTCTGTTGGATCTTGTTGAATATATTATGCATCTTTATCTTATTGTGTTTATGATTTAGTTATTGATTTGCAAATGAGTGTATTCCATGTCTTTCCCCAAAGGTTTATAACCAAGAAAATACATCAGAAACCCTAAACCTACTTTGTTTTATCAAGTTTCATTTGAGATTGTGTTGGCTTGTTTCTCTGGCCTTAGAAACAATTTCTAGCACAAACAGGATCCAACCCCCAAAAATTATAAAATGAAAATTATATACAAAATTTATCCTCGATCAAATGTTTAACAAACTTTTTGTAGATCAATGTTCTTTTAACTAAATCCCTAACTCCTAGGAATCTAGTAACTGAATTGTTTTTATAAAAACAAATTTCGTAGAAAATTCATGTGGTAGGCAAAAGAGATATCTAAATTGCTCCCTTGGATTGTGACACTTGTTCATCATTCGTGTAGTCTATATTTGGTTTTCCCAAATTTTTCCACAGCCTTCCATTGTTCATGATTCAGGAGGTCACAATCCATCATTTCTTTAATTGCCACCTCTAACTCCACATATTGGGTGTAAGAAATAAGTGGTAGACTTCTTTGACTGATCATGAACCGTTCAAATATCTCAAAGTCATGAGTCAATGTCTCTATAATGAATTTTACTGTTAGTCCATCTGTCAATTATTCAAATTTGGAGTGGTCAGTGTGTTCATGCACTAGCAATTTATGTAAATGCTCTTGAGAAATTAACTTGCCATTATCATCCTTGAATGGAGGAATTCCTTCATCGAACTGTTCTTGAAACAATTTCTTGAAATCCTTAACCTCCAGAAGCATTTGATTTTCTTTCTCTTGTTCAACATTGACCAAATTATGTTTATTAATAAACTTTCTAGCCCATAGAATGATGGCTACCCTATCCCTGATTGCCATCTCTTGCATGTATTCATATGTCAAAGTTTTTAAAAAATTAAAAGTATTTTGGGTAGTGTCTAGTGGATTTTTGTCTAGATTTTCATTTACCAACTTACATATTTGAAGAGCTAAATCCACTATTGCATTCTTATCATTCACAAAATTTAAATAGGATCTAAAGTTCGTGATATGTTTAGCTTCCAAATAATATGTTTAGCTCCCAAATAATAATATGTCAAAGTATCCCAAATAATATGTTTAGCTCCTTGTAGGGGTATTTTTCCTATCATCTTCTCATTCAATTTATTGATCTTCTTCTGGAGTTGTTTCTTTTCACCTGAAATTTTGTTTCTTTATTCAATAATTTGAGCCAATTCGTGCTTCAACTTGACATTACCTTCTTTCAACTTTTTGATTTCCCCCTTTCTCAAATTTATCGGTGACATGGAAACAGATAATTCAATAGCGGGAGATTCATTTACTTGATCTTCATTCTGAATCAAGGGTTGGATCATCAACTCCTCCAACACTTCCTCTTCTTCTTTTTTATTGGAATTAAAAGATGAAATATAGGACACAAATTCAGATCGTTCAATTTCCCTGGCCTCTTTATCCTTGTGTAGCTTTAACATTTTCCCTTTAAAGTCCATCAATTCTTGGTAAATTTTATCCTTCTCTTGTTGCAACACCGCCAACTCCGATAATTGAACGTGTTGCGTACCTAGAAATTTTAGTTTTTTATTAAGGACTTGGATAGTTTTTTCTTTTTCTTCTAGCAATTTTTTAGTTGCTTGAACATTAGCCAGTTCAGTCCCAAAATTTATAAGGTCTTTCTGTCATTTTTAATCTGAACTGAATTAGATTTGTTCTCCACTTTCTCATGTCGGAGTTGGTTCTCCAACTTATCGATAACCGACTGCATCTTTGTAATCTTCAATGTGTCCTTTAGTAATTAAGAATATAAAACATCATTGATCTAACGATGGAGCTAGATTTTATCAGGCACGCTGATTTTCTCCAGACTGAGCTCGACTTCAGAAAATTTGTCATTATCTTCCATAGCAAATTTAAGGGTGTTCCTCTCTAAATCCCTGGTGAAAATTAGCGACAATTGTTGATCTCCTAACTTTCTAACCCAGGGAAAAATATTTCATGTCTCGTTTAAAGCTTTCTTCATTTGTTCTGCGTAGCTAGAAACAAAGTCAAACTTAGATCTATATCTAGAGTCAGATCCTGTGCTACCTTATTCATGAAAATAATATTCTCTTATTTGTACATGTTGTTGTTGTAAAATAAGACATTTTTTCCATCATCTACACTCTGCTCATCCTGCATCGGCATTTCCCTTTCAAGATGTGTATTTAGCATTTGTTTGAGTTTTCATCATCAACATCCATTATGTCGGTTTATGAAAGGTCCCTTTTATTTAACGAAGTAGAGTTAGTTGGTGTTTGTACAATTATAGCCAATTCATTTCCTTTCTCTTCACCTACCTCTATTATTTCTTCTTTGACTCCTTCACAATCCTCCTCAAATTCCAGCAAATTAACTATTTTATCCATGCCTTCAACTGATTGATGTTCGAAGGATTTGTTTTTATTTTTTTGTCTTCTTTGCGATATGTGTTAGGATTATAATCCTCCCTTGTCCAATTTGGTCAATTATGTCTAAATTATGGGTCTTTTCAGTCTATATTTAGTCACTAGCATCATTGGGTCCACATGGCCTAACTGGGATAGATGTACCAGTTACTAGAGAGTGGGGAACACTAGTTGAGCCTAACTGCCACTGACTTCACTTGCATGCATAATTTTAGGAGCCTCCTAGACCAATCCCTACAATTTAGGATCCACTGGGAGTGCCATAACCAACCTCCTTCAGTTGAGTTCAGTTAGTGACTAGCTAAGCCTAGTTAGGAGTCAATTACATTTGGTTACATTCAGTTAGTGCCAGTCATTGATTGATTGCACGTGGGAAGGCTCAATTCCTCACCTACCACATTCAGTTAGACTAGTTAACTGATTCTAATTGACTGGTGCATTGATTTAGACAACTGAAGCTAACAAGTTGGACTCCGATAGTGATTTAGACATGTCTAGTTATCCATGTAGTTAGGTAGAGTCAATCAATTCGAATTCCTCTCTCATGCATTCGAATTGACTGGTTATTAATACCGGTGTATTACATTGTAATTCATTATCCAATTCCTTTTGATTAATGAAAGCATTACACAGTTGCATGCCATTTTTGCACTGTTTCAATCTTCAATTCTGAGTAAAATTGTTTGATCTATCTTATGAGTTGTGTGTTGATCCACAAATCTATGTGCTCAATTTTATATGGTATCGGAGCCTCGACAGGACAAGGCACTTCTCCTACTACATATTCATACTTGGATCAAAAACAAATTTGAGAAAAATTGCTCCTTCTAGCACTACACCAGAAGCGAAGAATTTACTACATAAATCCTAAGCAAAGGAATTTTTGATCAAGCTTGCTTGATTAACTAAGTTGAGTGCGAAGAAAATTCCAAAATTGCAGGTCGTCGACCTTACTTTGTCTATTTGTTTGTGTGATTTACAGGTTTTTCAGTCTCCTTCACTGCATTCCTACAACATCATTCGATCTCCTTCACTGCATTCGCTACAACAACACAATAACCCCTCCTATGGAGCTTCTTACTCCTTCCAACTACCATTAGTGGAAGGAGGACATGGAGATTCAGCTTCGCTCCAAAATACTCTCTAGAGTCACCATGGACACAAAGGTAGAGCCGATTCATTATGTTGACAAAGAAAAATACTGGAATAAGCTTGATGAAGCATATGGATTTATGTGCCTTTCAATCTCTAGAGATCTTCTCTTTCACAGCAATGGATTGAAGACTCCCAAGGAGATTTGGGATCAAATTGCTACCCTGTTTGATAAGCAAAATGACCCGAGGATGTATCAGTTATAGAATGAGTTGATCTCTCTTCACCCAGGCAACTTAAAAAATTTGAATGATTTCTTCACCAAATTCAAGCACCTGGTGTTCCAATTGAAGATGTGCAAGGTTGAGAAGGAGGATGATCAAATAATCATTGCCATCCTCTCAAAACTTGGTGCATAATACTCAGTCTTTGTATCAACCTTTCACTCCAGGAAGCTCACTACACCAAATTGGAAGATGCCAACTCTTAATGCCTTCATTGAGTCTCTCACCAATGAGCATGACAAGCTGATCCAAATGGGGATCATCTGATCTTCCCAATATCAAGCATTGGTTTTTGGAGGACCTAAGGCTACGAATGGTAAGGTGAAGCAAAGGAATGAGCCTCTTGTGGAGAAAGAGCTATCAGATCAGCCCTCGGGCTCAAGGAGAAGCAAAAAGAATGGAAAAGGAAAGACCCTTTGTTCTTACTATGGAAGGGGCTTTCATCCAGAAATATCTTGTATGAGAAGAACAATTGTTGAAATTCCATGTTCTTCTAGAGAAAAACAACATCATTGTACTTGTTGGTGCAAGGAAGCCTGACCATAGAGAAGAAACTGAAGAACATGATGAGAGATTCCATGCACTGAAGGCTAGTTGTTCAACAACACATGCATTCCTCATTGATTCAGGAGCTTCCAATCATATGGTTGCATCTAGAGAATCATGCTCTTCTTTACAGTCTTCTGTTGGCCCTAGTATTCATATGGGTAATAATAGTCAAATTCAAGCCAAAGGGAAGGGTTCTATCAATCTTGAACATGGAAAGCTCAAAGATGTGCTTTGTGTGCCCTCCTTAGCTGCAAATCTGTTATCTGTATACTAGATGAATAACATTGGCCCTCCAAAGTGAGTGATATTTGGTCTTGAATCAGTAGATATTATAGATATCTCTACTAGGAACATCATAAGGAAGGGTGGTGCAAATCATGCCTCCAAAGCATATGATTTCTCACACTTACTGCCATTTTTAGAACCAGTTCACTCTCAGCTGCCACTTGAAAGGGGAGGTAAAAACATTTTATCTACTTCTTTTGTTGTTTCCACTAGTATTGCAGAACCAGTTGCATCAGTCTATGAGATTGAAATTCAGGGTGATTCATATCCAGATCCAGTCCATACTCCCAAGTGGGAAGCTAGGAAGATGACTGGAAATCCATCTGACACGCAGAAGACAAAACATCAGTTTTAGATAGAGAACCTTGCGCTATGTCATGCAATCTCACCTCCTTGAGAGAGATGCAAAAAAATACCTGTGACATGCTACATGGCAAGGTCTGATGAGCTACACTGCTCTCGGAATAACAGAGTGGATCATGCACCTCTTCATCCAAAAAGAGGCAAAGGTTACATTCCTCCTTCCTTCCATCATCATTTTGGGAGAAGATGGAGAAGTATACATGCTAGGCCCCAGGATACCTATGCACAGAACATCTTGCATGTTTCTTTGCTACACCACAGAGATGAAGGTTGCATCAACATATTTTCAAGTTTTTTTAATAGAATCCTGATTCTACCTGCTTAGTTAGATGGGGGTATTTTTCCCATGTGGTTTTTTCCCTGGTTCCTTGTATTAAGCAGTTACTTTTCTTTAGCTGTAATGGGTGACCTATGGTATCAGTTACCAGGGCCCACAAATTTTCCAAGTTAGCATTCAGGGGGGGGTGTCAGGATTATAATCCTCCCTTGTCCAATTCGGTCAATTATGTCTAAATTAGGAGTCTTTTCAGCCTATATTTAGTCACTAGCATCATTGGGTCCACATGTACCAGTTAGTAGAGAGTGGGGAACACTATTTGAGGATAAATGCCACTGACTGCACTTGCATGCATCATTTTAAGAGCCTCCTAGACCAATCCCTACAATTTAGGAGCCACTGGGAGTGCTGAAACCAACCTCCTTCAGTTGAGTTTAGTTAGTGACTAGTTAAGCCTAGTTAGGATTCAGTTGCATTCAGTTACATCCAATTACATTCAGTTAGTTCCATTCATTGATTGATTGCATGTGGGAAGGCACAATTCATCACCTACCACATTCAATTAGACTAGTTAATTGATTCTAACTTACTGGTGCACTGATTTAGACAATTGAAGCAAACTAGTTAGACTCCGATAGTGATTTAGACATGTCTAGTTATCCATGCAATTAGTGAGAGTTAATCAATTCGAATTCCTCTCTCATGCATTCGAATTGACTGGTTATTAATACCAGTGTATTACATTGTAATTAATTATCCAATTAATTTTGATTAATGAAAGCCTTACACAGTTGCAAGCCATTTTTGCACCGTTTCATTCTTCAATTTTGAGTAAAATTGTCTGATATATCTTGCGAGTTGTGTGTTGATCCACAGATCTATGTGCTCAATTTTATAATATGATTTTCCTTGGATCATAGTTTAGCCTCTCCATTTTTTGGAATTCCAGAGCCTTTAATAATTTTTCAACAATAATCAATGCAACTTTGTTTTTTAAAATGAAAGGGTCAATCTTGAATGGGGACTTCACTTGAGAAGACTTCTTAAAAGCACCAAAGTGCTATTCTTCTGAACACAACCTTTGCCTGATAAATTCTAACGCAAAAATTCTAGGAGTCAGAAAGGCAGATAATTTGTAAGGTTCTCCTGTGTAACCATAAACACGAACAACAAAGAATTCCTTGTATAAAAAACGGTCTCCTGAACAAATTTCTGTCGAGGGTTGCAAAGTACTTTTAATTTCATTTAACACTCTGGGCAAATTTTCATCAAAAAGTATTATGTATACTTCCGCCATGGTTTTATTCACAAACTCAAACATATTTACCTTCCCAGGTAGCCCAAGTGAAAAAATTGAATTGATGAAATGCAACTCAGAGACATTTGAGCATAGGATCATGTTTAGTAAGTATCACTGATACCTAAAATGTTTCATCTTAGGAAAATCCACTAGTTGAAACTGAATTGAGATGGCTAAAAATTCATCGAAACCAAAACAACAGACTTGGTTTCTCTCTGGTTCTAGTAAATTCATTTTCAACAGAAAACCAATCCTAACTTCAGTCACTGACTTGTCATCATCATATCCCAATATTTGACTCAATATTGACAACACTAGTTGGACCTGTTCTCGAAAAAGATGAACATCCACGGGAAAGGCAAGACTCTCTACCACATCACCAAATTTTAGAATTTCTGTCAAAAAGGAATTTTGAATCTCAGACATACATTCCATATATGCTTGGGCCATGGTTTCTTCACTAAAGGCTTTAGTATTTAAGAAAAAATATCGAGCACATTCAAAACCTTGCAGATGACTTTTTCATTAACCCGACAAAGGATCTTGGTAGCATTTTTTTTCATAATTACTCTCTGAGTGGGAGAATAATTATTTACACACAACTCTACACATTCTAGGTAATACAGGGTTTGCTTAGCAGAGAAATAATACACAAAATAATTGCACACATTCAAAACATCTCTTCCTTGTGATTTAAAACTCCATAATTGTTCTTTGGACTGAGAAATGTTGCACACAGATAGAATTGGGTCGAATACATTTCCTTCTCTATCGACTATAACCTCCTCTTTGCTATCTAGTAACTTGCAGAGGGAAACTGAACTTGAAGATTCTTCCATAACACAAACTCAGTAATAAATAACGTGTTAGAACTACCTGGGAGGTGGTGAAAACACTGTGGTTGACCTTCGGAAAACAATCCAAAATAAAGACCCATGTGTTGTCAACGTCTTCACTTTTTCCTCAATTCCACGACAAAATAAACCTTTTTCACAATGACCAATGATCTTTATATTAGGTAATGGGACTAGTTTCGGAAGTCATGGAAAGTGGTTTTCCCTTTACCGTTTTCCCCAATGAATCTCACCACATCATGTTGCGTGGCAGATAGTTTATAATCCGCTACCGCTTATCTCCTTTATCTCTCGCGCTACTCTGTGCTCTAGATCACCTTCCAACCATTGATCTTGTCCTGACCACATATGTTGCGTTTGTTCATGTTGTCCCGTTCCTCGAAATATCTGGGTCCCATGACCATGTGCATACACCGCATGTCAACCTTGACGTTTATGCAAAATAGAAACCTGTAGATTTGACGCTCATTGAATTTATTTACATGTCATAATTACTAGTACCCTTTGGTTGAGTTCTGATTTGGAGACCATTAACTAGCCTGTGGCAGAGTAATGATTATTGTCGTAGGATCATTGCTTGTCATTGGATTTCAGCATATTAAGATCCAAGGGTAAGCAATGATCCTGCGGCAACAATCATTGCTATGCCGCAGGATGGTTAATTTTCACCTTCTGTGTTGGTAACTTGGTGGTTACGTTGGTTTTGGAAAATTATTCAACAGTCATGTTCATTATATCAGACACATTATGTGGAAGGTTGACAACTCGAGTACACATTATTGAACTCTTTGGGATAAATGAGAAGGTGAACTCATTTATTATCACCCTTGGCAGCCCATTGCTCACACATGCCAAATTCCATGAATCCACTTCGCAACATGCAAATTCATTGCTCTCAATATTAGAAAATGGGAACATCCTGGTTTTGTTACTTCATTTGGGGAACCAAGAAGGAGCATACACATTTCCATCCTAAAATTATTTGAACAAAAAAGCGAAGTAGGATATGGTCGACTTCAAGAATAATTCTTTATGCTTCTGTCCAAGGAATTTTTTATAGAGTTAAGTGTTTTTTAATTTGAATCTTTTTATTATTTTAAAATGTTTGAAGGTGTTTTATTTCTTTTTTTTTAAGTAAACATCAATTTGAGGTAGAATTAGGGTAATTAGTATATTGGCCTGTTTTATTCAATAGAATGATCAATAAAACATAGATTTTCGAGGGTTACTTTCCTTAGATAAAATGAGAAATGGATATATTTATTTTCTATTTTTGGATGACTGATGGAATATAGGTCTCTCCCTTCTTGTTCGATTGGGAATATCCGTAGCTTTCTATTTCCAAATAACTAAGCCAAACTACTTGAGTTTAGCAGTTGCAATAATGACTTTTAATATGACATTTATAGAAAAAATACTTTAAAAAAATTAAGTAAATGTCATATAAAATATTGACACTATAAATTTGTAGTAACGTAAAGTGACAGGAACTGAAAATACTAAACTATTAATAAATGTCCATTCGGTCGGCGAGGGTGATTTGAAATTCCAGGCCTTGCTAATAGAAATCTCTAATCTTAATCACATACACCTCAATATTTTTCCAATTCCTTTAAAAGGTGTCCAACTTATCTTTTAACTTAACATTTCTACAAAATGAAAAATATGGAACCCCTTATCTTAACGTGAACTTAACTTAACATTTCTACAAAATGAAACCCTTCCATAATAGTAAACTCAATGAATAACAAGGTACTAAATCTTCTCGGTGAGAGGCGAAGCTTACAGTGGACCTTTGGACCGCAACCTGGAGCACGAATTCACGTGTTTCCCTTGTAACCACCTTTCTGCTTGAGCCACGACAAAATATCCCTTTTAACTTAGCCGACGATCCTTTATATTAAGTTTCAAAAAATACAGTTGTTTTTCGCTTACCACTTTTCCCAGCAGAGTTCATCACATTGCACCACATCGAGAGTGGCTTATAATCCGCTACCGCTTCATCATTTTATTTCCTGTTCTAATTCGTGCTCCGAATCACTTGTCCTTCCTCTATCCAATCCCGCTCAGATCTCCATCGTTCGTCTTAATTCGCCCGCTCCTTGACTTCACATTTGGCTCCCACGATCACGTGCATACCCCTCATGTACTATCAGCTAGCGCTTTTTGTTGCTGCCCTTGGTTACATTACAATATTTTAGGCTAGCTCCTCAGGCTAAGAGAATTTTTTCCAGTTCCTTTAAAATGTGTTCAACTTATCCTTTAACTTAACATTTCTACAAAATGAAAAATATGTTGTAACAATAATGATATAGTAACAATGACAATTTCAAAATGATCGGTATGTATTTTCATCACTTGATTTTAATTTATGCAAATTTGGATGGTTTGAAGATGATAATGTGATTTTGCACAATTTGATGTATCATTTAGTCAATATTGAAGAAATTTTTTGTTTACCAATGCACTTGACAGAAATCCCCAAATAAAATGATTGTATAGCTTGTGTTGTAGCTTGAAACAGAGGCAAAACGAATCAGATGGAGTCCAAAGCATGTACAGGTTTCATATATGAAATTTAGGTGAAAAAATCATCTTGTTCAATTAGTCTCTTTGGTCAAACCTGTCACCCTAAGTAGACAGAGTTAACATTTAAATGTTTTGAACTCGGGAATCACATCACTTGCTCTAACTGTTCATTTTCAAGAATAAATCGATTATAAATATAATGAGTATACTTGCTAGGGTCACGATAGGGTATGCAATGTTTGGTCCTTCATTACCAAGAAAATGAAGAAAATGCAATAGAAATACCTTATCAATAATATCCACACAATTATCTAAAACAATAAGTCAAGCGAGTCCATAAATAGAAATATTTGATGCTTTTTATACTGCATGATAATTGACGTGTACAAAACATAGCCATAAATGGACTGCAATTTCAATATTTCTCTAAATTCATTTCCATCTCTCAAGGTCAAAATTTTCACACTTCTTACCAGTTCAACATATTTAGTTGTCATTCCTATATGGTCTAATGATATGATGAGATTAGGGAGCAAAAAAGAACACTAAATCTATTATCAGTTGGAGGAATAGAATGATATAGTATAAACAAGTAAAATGAATGAATAAAATTGATGACATAATGCTAATATTTTCCGCAGTAAATAGAGCTTACATGTGTAGAAATATAAGTAAATTCACAATATTCAATGAATTACAAAGATGATACAAGCCACTTTATTTTTCATCTAAGATATCACACATGAGAATAAGAATAGAGTCCACAATAGCTTTCTTTTATCCAAATCCCCCTTCTTCTCTAAGTATATTACTTAGAAAGTTCATTCTAGAAAATCATTAGACAAACAACATAGTTATCAACTCTCCTCCAAAGGAAAGAAAGAAAAGATGACACATTAAATATAATAACAAAAAATATTCCAATTACTCAGTGTTCGATACTTCTGTGGGGACTTCAAACCCAGAGATAGAATCACTTCCACAACAACAATCTTGAACTCACATGATATATTTGACATAAAATTTGTGATTTTCTTCATCAAAGGATCCACACTCAACTCATTCCCTGTTTTCAGCAATGTAGTAATAGCCAGAGTGGCTATGCTCTAGTTTTGATATGAAATCAGACTCTACATTATATTACTATCATTTACCTGCCATTCAAACTCAAGTGTATTGAAAAAGAGTTACATCCAACCTCACTGGTGTAACGGATAAAATGACATTGAGCTAAAGGTGAACGGACTGATCCTCTAGTTAAAATGGTCACAAGTTTGCTCATTGCTTGCATTATTCAGAAAAACTTGCTTCAACAGTTCTACCACTAGAATAACATATATATGAAGCCCACTCAAACAAAATTTAAACATTTACAACACAGATATTGGGCAGCAAATCAATTCATAATTCTCATACATTGAATAATATATACAGAAAGAACATGAACAACATGAAGCATGAAGTATCATGTACAGTCAATGCTAAAAACTCTAATCTGATCATGGCCAACAAAAGTTCAAGAACCATGCTTCAAGAAATCATAAAGAAATACTTGACCATCGATAACTTCACATTGAGTTATCCCAACCATTCTCCATCCAAACCATTCACCGCACCTGAATCCAACGAGTATAAAATGAGTATGAAATTGATACAAACAAATCAACAATAATACAAAAAATAATACTTTATAAATAAGATATAAGATAGTAGTGAAAAGATAAGAAAACTTAGAATGTTTTGAAAACTCCATCCTATTTAAATTTTTAATGAAATCCTCATAAATTATGTGGTCGCTTTCTTCTAACTTGTATGTTTCATTCTTGATATTGTATGATAGATTTTCTGTTGCTATAACAGATTCAAGTTGTATGAATAGATTATCTGTTGAATCATACTTG
This sequence comes from Pseudotsuga menziesii, assembly GCA_001517045.1. NCBI lineage: Eukaryota > Viridiplantae > Streptophyta > Pinopsida > Pinales > Pinaceae > Pseudotsuga > Pseudotsuga menziesii. The sequence goes on along the minus strand of LPNX010595005.1, from coordinate 192,032 downwards.
TACATGTGTTGCCCTTTATTCTACTGTACCAATAGCATTGAAGCTCAACACCTTCAGGCATATCCAATATATCAATGTCATTATGGGAATCAAACATCCTATTACCATCCTTCTTTCTTATTCTTTGAACTCTTCCATTGCACCAAGTCCCATAAGAAATTCCGTGCTTTATACTTTGAGATACACATTTTCTTCCAGTGCATTCAGATAGAGCTATAGACTCACTCTCAAACAACACTGCACAATCTGATCCAATTCCAAAATGAATTGCAACACCCTTTATGGGAGCCCTCTCATCTCGCTTGAAGTATACTCCATTCCTCACTTTAGTCAATCTATCTTTCGATAATGTTGGATTTCCATTAAATTGACTAACCAAACAATATTTGTACATGCCCTTGCCATCGATCTCCACCACTGGTTTGGTAGTTATGTTTACATTTTCATCAACTAAATCTAAAATTCCATCCAACTTATTCCTCCACTCACTTTCCATCGTTTTCAATTCACTATCGTTGATTACCATAAAAGAAGAAGATTGGAATATGGATGTGGAATGACCCGGTGAATAATTATCAACTACTTCATCCACGACTTGGAATGTTGGATAATTACGATCCTCTATCCATGGTTTAAACCACCAAGAATCTCCTATGTGTATCTTTGGTTGCATGCCAAGACCCAGTAAAATTCCATGTGCATCCTTTAGTACTATACTGAGATATTATATAATTTTATTATCTATGGATATTGAATCATATTGTGACAAGACATCACCTTCCTCTACTATTTTTTGATGCAATTTATTCCATATACTCAATTGTTTCTTATGAGATTTATTGAAACGAAGCCCTTAGGGGTTCGATTCTTCTTCAACAACTCTATTAAGGGTTCCAATAGCATGAATTAAGTTAGTGAAATCATATTCCCTCTCTATTCCAACCATGCCACCGAATTTTCTAAAGAATTTCTCACATACATATGACCCAGTCACATGCAATGCACATGACAATTTTGAGTATTGATCACGAAATAATCTCATCAATAAAACCGCAAAGTGGAAAGAAATTTTCACTTCTTGATATGACTCTATGCTAATGAAATTAATGTTGAGATTAGTATATGCTTGTTCTTTGACCCAACATATCCATAACGTGAAGAAATTATGGACTTTTGAATAATTTCACTCTTTCCCAAAGAGTCAAACTAGGAGACAAAAAAATATCAATATAGTCATCAACCATTGCTATATAGGTCTTTGTACCTGATGTCCACTCTGTCTTGTCACTTGTACTTCTCATTTCCTTCAAGCACCTCTAGACATGCCTTGAAGCAATGCGTTGTGTTGAACCCCAGTTTTGGTGATCAACCCTCTCTATATCCTCAATTTTAAGCTTGTGGTCATCCACTTTAAATTTGTTATAAACCATTCTTACATGGTTAAAACTAATCAACTCGTGTCCAACAATCAAATCTCGTAGACCACTAAACAAAGGATTCACTAGATTTTTTCCATTTTAGATGTAATTTTGGTCATGAAGTCTTGTTACTTTAAAGCCATCATTCAACCCAGTTAGCCTCCACGCTCCCCAAGGAATTTGATATTTCATGCCTGTTGTTGAGTAATAATCCTTCAACATAAGTATTCTTCTCCTACTATCCCCGTCTGAGGAATAACCAATATTAGGTCCTAAAAAATGTTCCACATGTTTCTTCCATAGGTCTTCTATTTTTTCTCATTGTCGATGGACAAAAATTGCATCAAACATGTTGCACATTGGATGAAAAACCATAACCAAATGAGGAATCTTCTCATGTAAATGGTTTGCAATAATAACACGTGCATAATGGCCAATCACACAATTCTTGAAGGCATATGTGATAATCTCATAGCATGCAGTGCCCTCACCAACTACCACCAAGAAATGTGATTGGCGCTTATGTTCTTCTTTCTTACGACAAAAACCCACCAATGTATCACTTTTTGCTACCCACCTGACATATTTTTCACAACAATTTCATATTCAACAAGGAATACAGGAAATGGCCCTCTATACCATGTTTGGCTTTATAGGAAGCATAAAAAAATTTCGATTGCCTCAAAAATGTACTCTTGCTCCCCTGGGATATATGTCAATGATTTTCTAACCTTCCTTAAAGTTGTAGATATCGAAGGGCTATCCATATTCAAGCTAATAAATATGTAATCTAGGACCTCACCATAACTTAATCATCTTATAAATGGATTTAGTGGATGCACTATACCTTCTCCCTGACTTTAAACGAAATAGGTTGTGAAATATATCTTGAAAAAATTCCCAAACTGCATCTTTACCTTGTAATTTTCCTTGCTTATGAGCCTCACACACATCCTTGAAAAACCTGAACACATCCTTCCTTCCTGCAAATTCGAACAACTTTTCCCTTAGAGTCCTTGTTATAATAGACAATGTAGCAACCTTTGTCCTCTCCCACAAAAGAGATCGCATTGTTAATCTATGTGTAGAATTTGTGTCTCTTGCAACAATTTTGAGTTCAACTTGAGTCAAATGGTCCAACCTTCTTCCTTTCCATGTATCTCTCCCATGTCTTTTTATTTTGTCCCTTGATTCACGATATAAACGTATTTGAAATTCATCACAATTAGGTATCAACTTACAAAAATTGCATGTCAATGAATCAAAAGGGGTTCTTTTTTCAGAAACCCTCTTGCAATGAACATGTCTGTATGTACCGTTAATACTGCATTCAATACCATAATAACATAGTTTTCTCTAGGTATTTTTCTCTATGCCCCACAATTTTCCACCACGTTGGTCATCCATTAGAACCTTTGTGTCCAATCTCTCCCCTCTTCTATAAAGATAGGGATCCCTATACCCCCAACATAGTAATATCAGGGGAGGCAATTGTCCGATAATAAGATGGAAAAACACATTGGAAAATGATCTACTAACTACTACTAACAAGCAATAACAAATAAAGTAATGTGCAAATTCAAATTCAAATCAAATTAAAACTTGGGTAATTAACACACCTAAACTAGAATCTTGTGAACTTGTAGAAACCCCATGTAATGGTGACGGTAGTGATGGGATCAAGAACTTAGTCAAACTTTGTTGGGACTTATCATTGGTAGGATTCTTCAGTCTCCAACTATTCCACTCCTCAACACAATTGTATCATGTGAAGCCTCATATGTAGTAGTAGTGTGATTCTTTGATTTCATATGTTCATTTAGAGAACTTCCAATATTACCACATGGTTGGAACCAAAGAGAACCATCTATTGCATCATGTACATTCCACTCTTACTTTTTTCTTGTCCTCATAGTTTGCAAGTGTTGCTTCCACCACCTTGAACAAATTAGGCTCTTGCGTTTGGTTGAAACAGTGTGTAGAATTTTGATTGCTTGATCAATCTCGAGTTGATCGCTAGCCATTGTTGTCTGCTTTTCTCTATTACATGAAGGAAATTCATTAATTCCCAACATTGAAATGTGACGTTGATGGGACCATGTTTTCATATGATTTTTTTTGAAGTTACGAACTATTCGCGGTGCCAAGGATACTTCCCCTGTTCCATAATCAATGCCACAAATTTCACAACGGATCTTTATATTAGGTTTTCCATTTTCTGAATATACCTTGAGTGTTATCTTCTCCTTGACAGATTCTTCCATTAAACTATTAACTTTATGTTCCCAAGATGCCAATACATTAGGATCAACCGCTACAACTTGTTCCACTGACTCAGACAAATGATCATCTCTTGGTTGTTTATGCATAGGTTCCTCCACATTCCCTTCAATGTTTGCAGAGATTGGCATTCCTTCCATTACCTGCGATTGCAATGTTTCGTCAACCAACGTTCCTACTTTCCTCTTAATGCCTACTTTTGTTGTTGTAGGTTTACTTTTATCCTCTTGCTATGTATTTAAAGGAATTCCAATTGGGCCAATAAAATCAAAAGGATATTCAATGATTTCACCGTCCACAATTTCACCATGGATATCAGCATATGTACAACCTTTTCAACACTAGACTATGCCAAGGGCACAATTCTCTTCACCAATAAAAATTGTGAAGTCCACAACATCACTTGGATCCATCTACATTTCCATCCATTTGTACCTTTTAGTTGGTTAAGAACATGATAAGAAATGAATAAAATTATAACATTTTTTTCAAAAATTTTGATATAATTTTGCTACGAAATGAGGTGAGTGCATCCATAAATAAATGAAAAAAAAATTCAAATTTACACATGCATATTAGTTCATTAATAAAACAAAGAGCTAGAAATTAATGTATGCACTTTCAATTCAAATCTGAAACGAATGAAGAAATATTACTATCAGGATGAAACACCTTGAAACAAAATGTATTGTCAGTGGCTTATTCAAATAGGCCTCCCTAAATTGAAGAGTAAGCTTCAACGTACCTGCAGAAGATCAAAAGGTGATCAAAACAAGAGATGAAAAAACATAGAAACTATGTTCAAACCAAATATTTTACTCCATCTAAATAACAAATCTCCAACTAACGACACAACACATCATCCACCAATCAAAGATACATATGTTTTGTTTTCATTTTCTTCAAAAAAAATATTTTTTTCATAGAAGTAGATAAAAAAAATACTATGGATAGTTTTGCTCCATGTGGGGTTTCCTTGTACGTTACTTGTATGGACTTATGTCCTTATTTTTATTCGTTAAAAATAATAGAAAAATAAAATAAGAAAACAGAAGCAAAGTGAAAAAGGAACTTCATGTCTACATATTTTGAAGTCTCAAGAAGCATTCATTAAAGTGGAGAAGCCAATAATGCCAGTCTTCACTTCCAAGTTTCCAACAAACTGGTTTCAATGACAAGCAATGTTTGTGATTCAAAGAAACCTGATATTAGACTAAGTACACTAAGCAGTGATTATGGGGTGACATTTTTTCATCTAATGTACAAATGCATATCTACTTGTGTTTCTAGGATTAATGGACAAATCTGAAGGAGAGCCTTGAAAACACCCTTATGGAGTGATTAAAGGACAACCTTAGGCATGCATTTCAACGGCATAATTATATTTGTTTTGTGATCATTTTAGAGAAGAAATATTCAACCTATTGATATTGCAGATTTAAAAGGATTGATGCATAGCTTCATGCAGTAATTCCTAATCTTGGCACCAAAGTCAAGATAAATGTTAGCACACTTTTCAAGGTAGTTGGGGACCTTATTAAGGTCATACTACAATATTGTTTTATAACTGAGTTGGCACTACTTAAGAACCATTGAAAACTAATTTGTGGAATATAATTAACGAACTACTTGAAGCATTGATTTGGGGTAGAGTTATTTGCAAATTTGAAGGAGTAATTTGGAAATGTAAAAGGTGTTCTTTCTCTTGCAAAGTTTTTGGTTAAGGTTTTTTTTTAAAGGCATGATGATGCCATGGTGAAGTTTCATAAGGTTTGAACTATTTATGGTGAAGTTGGATAAGGTTTGAACTAGTTATGGTGAAGTTGCACGAGGCTTGAAAAAAGTATAGCCAAAGTACATTAGGATTGACTAGAGATGTATAACAATTCTTTAGTGAATTTATTAGAGACATGAAGAAGGTTCCATATATAAGAAACAACTCATGACATATCATAGTCAATATTTCAAATCATTGTGGCAAGCGTGTACCTTCCAAACATAAAGAATGATGTACTAACTCACTATGAAGCAAAAAGGGGCTTTCATCTCTTCATATAGATAACATCGTGATAACACCTTGATATTATATATCGGTATACATTATAATTTGTATCTAGATTCTTTTGCAATCATAATAGAAAATCATTGAAAGCCCTAAACTAGCAATGCCATGAGTCTATTGTAAAGCAAGATAAACAAACTTTGAATTTAATCCTAGATGGATAGTTATGTTCTTTGTTCTTTGCGTCTAAAGAGTGGAAACAACTAATGATAAACAAGATTACCTTTCCTTTTGTTCCAAAAACATGGATAACTTTTAGTTGGGACAAATATTTCTCCAAGTCTAATATCTACAAAAATGAAAATGATGAAATAACATCAGTTTGTAGTGATATACAGTATGGATGATGTTGACTTTCAAGTATAGAATTATTAGATAAATGAAAGGCATGTTTCCAAATTGTAAAATGCATATGATAAGAATATTGTGACATTGGAATTCAATGACTATAGGACACATAATCTAAACCATTAAACACTTAAACACACCCGATGAATGAGCCAGAATCCTTTGTTATTCCTTATTCTGAGGGGTTTTCAACAACATCTTTTACTGCTGCTTTCACTCAATCAGTTTCCTCTTTATTTGCGGGTGATTCTCTTCCCACCCTTTCCCCTACATTTGCTCTTGATGGTTCTTTTGGGTAAATATAAGATCATCTGCACTCACCTCTGCAAATAGGATTTGAACCTATGACTTTGATGTTGCGAGATGGGATGATTGCTATTATGTGACCTTTGTGTTTGTTACTGATAATTTTTCTATTGCTCACCCTTCTTTCTTTGCTTCATCTAGGATAAATGTGAGCTTTATAACTACAACATATAGACCTATAAATGGAGGATCTTAACTATATATCGAGGAGTCATCTGCCGGAAACGACAAAGTTCCACCCAAGTTCCCACTTATTGCATGGAATAAGAATATCGCTCAGTCACATACCAGCAGATTTAGTAACTGTAGTTTAGTTCGATGGTCATTCACTTCATTGCTTTACCATGTATGGGTAATAGAGGCTTTCTCTAAGGAAGTAGTGTAGATGCTCTCCTTCCCTCCAACACAAGTTTGTCCTTCCTTTCTTCCTATGTCACTTCCATGAATCCAGTAGAATGAAGAAATGTAATACAAATGAATGCTCTCAGTATCCACCAATCGAGTTTCCTTGCCTTAACTCCATGATCTTTCCTTCACTGGATCTATTGTTGGTGCTAGATTAACAAAAATAGAGAACGGGTAAGGGTTGGTTCAATATTTCCAACGCATCTGATGGATTCTAGATTTAGATATGGCCCTCTATAGCTAGATGTTACTCATGAATCAAAACACCAATGCTCCCCATCCCCACCCCATCCCCTCTGCAACTACTGTCGAGCTCTGCCAATTCTCCCCCACTCCTATTTATCGGGCTGCTTCTCCACTTCGTTTGATAATAAAACCCCCTGAATATTTCATATTTTTTAAGCACATATAATAACCCCCTCAACCATAATATGGCCCCAATACCATGTTTCATTTTTTTTTATAATTAGTAAAACCCCCAATATGAACGGATGTGATATGGGTATTGTCCGTCAGTGAAACCCCTATGGTCTCTAATAATGAACGATTTGTTCAGAGGTCAATATGTATGGGAGATAGTCCAAAATGGCTATATAGAACTAGCAGATCATGCGAGATATAATAATATTACACAAGATGAGAATGATAACTTGAGGGAACAATGGAAGAAAGACAGAAAGACTTTGTTCTACATATAGCAGCCCACACATCAAAGCATACTCCCAAGAGTAGCAACAAAAAATATAGATAAAGAGGCATGGGATGCATTGGAAACCACCTATCAAGGATTGGATAAGGTAAAGACTTCCAAGTTGCAGATTCTTAGAAGAGATTTTGAATCCATGTCAATGAAAGATACAGAGTCAATGGAATTATTTTACACTAGAGTCATTGGTCTGATAAATCAACTGAAATATCATGGAGAAAATATATAAGATAGAAGGATTGTAGAAAAATTTCTTAGAAGTACTCCAAAAAAATTTGGATCATTGGTCGTGACCTTGGAAGAAAACAAAGACCTATCTCAGTTTACCATTTATGAGTTACGAGCCTCACTCATCAATCATGAACATAGAACTAGTAGATCAAATACATCATTAGAAGGTGCATTTGCGGCATAGTTATCCATAAGCCATGGAAGAGGCAGGGGAGATATAATTTTAGAGGCAGAGGAATATTTTTTTCTAGAGGAGGATGCAACAACAGTCCTGCAAATGCCGTTGGTAGAGCAAAAAATTAGAACCCTAGTCATCCAAGTAGTCACAGGTTTGATAAATAAAAAATAAAGTGTCATTATTGTAAGAAATTTGGACATTTTTCATATGAATGTAGGAAGAAGCACTATGACCAAGGAAAGCAAGGTCAAAACCAGCCGAGCAGCACCAATGCTTCAACCAACACAATTTTTTTGGCATGTGCATCCCAAATTGAATGCAATATTGTCCAAGAAATTCCATGTGACATATGGTACTTAGATTCAAGCTGTAGCAATCATATGATTGGCAATTTAAATTTGTTTTACAGTCTAGATAAATCGGTTCAAACTAGTATTACACTTGGAAATAATATCCAATTTATTGTTTTGGGAAAATGTATTATTGGAATTATAACCAAAAAGGGGGAGCAAAAGACTATGGTTGATGTTTATTATGTTGAAATTATGAAACACAATTTGATGAGCATTTGACAACTGATACAAAAAGGCTATAGAGTCTACATGGAAGATGATCACTGTGTGATTAAAGACTTACGTCCAAGCAACCAGTTGATAGCAAAATTACCAATGACAAGCAATCACTTGTTTCCTTTGAGGATAATTCCAGACATGAAAGGAAAGGAAATTCAGTAGCAGCATTCAAGGTAGAAAGCAAATAAGAAGATAAACACGACGACAATGAATAAAAGGTAAGCACTGGAATATAATCATGTTGGCAGGGGTTTTGGGTAAGTGAGTTGTGCAGCATTGTGGCAGCTGCACAAGTTCACGCAACACTGCGCAAGGCCAGATCAGCGCGATGGGCAAAAGGATAACTGATTTTGAATATTTAATGTATTAATTGCCCATGTTTTGTAGGCATAGGTCATTAGTGGTTAGAAGTTAGTTATAAGTGGACCTTTGATGTAAATGCACAAGCCTATATATAGAGCTAGCTTTGCAATTGTAAGACGATCATGATCAACATGATACAAGTCCAAGTCAATATCTGAGAGTGATCAATATGTTGTGATTTGTCTATGGTCTTGATGAGTCTTTTGTTTTGAACAAACTGCGATCTGTCTATGTCAGATACTGAATTTTGGGATGTAATCAGTCTCTTGCTGTGGAGAAGGATTATCTGTTTTGGATCTGTTGCGTGGAATTAATATGACATGACGGTTGTTGCCTAAATGTTGTCTTCTGTTTTCTTGTTTTCTCTGTTGCGATGTCAATGAGAAGTGTATTGAATCTGTTTATGATTTACTGATGTTGCTGCAATGAATTGATGATGTGATCTATCCCAATTCTGTCGCAATTCGGATGAATGATGATGAAGCTTATTAAAGTTGTTTTATGAATGATACTACTGCGATAACACTGCTATGATAAATGAATGATGTGACATGTTAGATCTGTAGTTGTGAAGATGAATTGTGATAACCATCTTAGTTCTGTAATCTGATAGTTATGATGTCGAAGCCTCAGATGCCATATCTTCCCTTCTTATTGCTAGAAACTTTGTTTCGACAGCTCTCCCTTGAACATCTTGAGTGAGACTTCGTCCGCTCTGTAAATGTTGCTGAGCAGGGTAAGCCTATTTGGGCTGGTGCTCAGGGAGATTGCATTGGTTGGGCATCAACAGAGTGAGAACCCCTGTCGGTTAGGATTTGTTGGTGTTTTTTTCCAACAAATGGTTCCGTTGTCGATACCGAGTTGTGATTCAAAGGAATCTATGTTTTGGCATCCGACTCGACCGGAGATCGAGGATTGGTTTGGTCTAAAAATGCGAGAGTTTGCTGAAATGGAAAATTAGAATCCGAAGCTGTCGATGAGAAATTGGTTGGATAGATATATTCACGACGATCCTCACGAATGGTTCTTCTATGAGTTTCCTATCATCTTGTATAAGTGGCTGGCGAAGTTTACTTCTAAGAAGAAAAACCTCCAAGGAGGAGAGACGATATCTTGGACTCCGGAGATGATCCAAGAATTACAAGAAACAAACAATAAGGCATCACGGGATGTTGAGGTGTGGTTGGACAATATCCTGGAGGGCTACATTACCGAGTTTGCAGTTGATACCAATAATTCATTTAGTGAATCAGAAAGGGAGTTCTTCAACAGACCACGAGGTAGATTTTTGTTTTCTCTGCAGCTATCTATTAAACAACTTGTCTGCGAAAAAGGTATTCTGAAGATGGACCAAGAGCAGTGGAACTCTGGTGTGCAGAGGCTGTAGACACTGCGATGAAAGGGGAGAGAAGCATGGAAAGGTAAGGGGTAGATGGGTATGAGTTTTGGTGAGATTGTGAAGGTCACCGAGGAAACAAGTGGTTGTACAAGAGGAGTAGCAAGGTTTCAAGAGAAGAGGCAGAGGATAGGAGAAGGTCCTGCTGCGATCGAAGTGCGATACCACGAAGAACAACCACACGAGACAAAGCAACCTTTCAGTGATGACAAGGACAACCATGCCCAGGCTATGCCCAGAATAACGACAGGCTCAAACCCCAGTAGTAACGTGTCCACACCTTCGCACACTACTCCACCACCAGGAAGAAACGCGCATTCTACGTCGAATTTCTCGATGTGTCAGCAGCAGTCTAGCAGTAGAGTACCAGTCAGAGGAAGAAGGCCTAGAATGGCAGGGGACGAAATGAAGCTACCAATATTTCATGGAAACGACACCGATGACCCAGAGCAATATTGGTTCTTGTGCAAGGTGATCTAGACCGCCCGATAGACTGTGGATGACGATGTTAAGAAAAGCCAGCTGGAAATCACCCTCAGGGGTTGTGCCTTGGATTGGTAGATGAGATTCATGCTGGTTCCTCAAGGAGTTACAGGGAAAAAATTGGATGAGATCCGTAAGGGTTTGTTTAAGAATTCAAGAAGCAAAAGTTTGAGGCTCAGTACAGTTGAAAGAAATCAACCAGTTCCCCAATGAAACCATTTTGGACTATGATCAATGGTTTAAGACGTTGATGGCTCGAGTCAGCTTCCAAATGAGCGATGTTCAACACAAGGAGTGGTTCATTGTCGTGCTTGTCCCACATATCATACAACTGCTAATGGAACAAAAGATTGTGACACAGAGCGAGGCTCTAGAAATCACGATGAAATTAGAAGCATCACCGGTAGGAGAAACCGCGGTCGAGAAGAACCAGATTCAAGCACAGTTGGCCAATCTGACACTCCAATTGCAAGATATCAAGAAGGATAAGGAAGATCATGACAACCTTTGGTGCACTCGATGTCGTGCAGACGGACACACCAAGGATACATGTCTGACATTTCGAAATTATTTGCTTTCAGGATCCCCAAACCCATTAAGCTGCATTGGTGTACCATGGTGCCGCATATGTCAAGTCTATGGGCATTGACATGAGAACTGTGACTACATGCAAAAGATGGTTACCAAGGCAAAGAGTCTATATTGTACCTTTTGTCAGTCAGTAGGACACGATGATAAAAACTGTCAAGCTTATTACTTGCTCCAGGAAAGTTCATATGATTCATACTTTGTGAAAGGTGAGGACCACCAGGAAGTGAAAGTGCATCCATAGATGGCACAGCCAGAAGCGCAGGTGCAGTATACACTGTCGCCCTAGATGCAGTTTATCCCTTCACAACCGCAGCAGCAGTTTACATCATAGCAACAGTTTGTATTGTAGCTGTAGTTCGTAGCGCAACCACAGTTTGCACCAAGACTGCAGTATAATCAGGTACTGCTCATTCAGCCTCAGCCACAATATGTTCAAGTTGCACACCATGTCCAGTGGCAACCAAACCCCCCACAGCAGCAGTTGGCCCAAGCTCATTTTCAATAAGGAGGTGTCCAAGGAGGATTCCATGGAGGATTCAGGGGAGGAGGAGGAGGCTTCGGTTGAGGAGGATGACGAGGTCAAGAATCAATATAGTGTTATACCTGTGGATTATTCGGGCACTACCAGAGGGAGTGTCCTCATGTGCAGTGTACATACTGTGTGGCCAGTGAGCACAATGTTGAAAATTTCCCTCAACTAATTGCAAAGTGGAAGGCTGGAAACATTCCTTAGTTGCAGAATGCACAAACTCAGAACCAGCCAATGTTCCAAGTACAGAACCAGCCGACGATGCAGATTCAGATACCACCATAGAATCATAATCAACCGACGAACCTGCTGCTAAATTAGAACCCACCATTGAATCAATCCAAGAACCGGAATCAAGGATCGACGGTTGCAACAATTCAATCTGAACTGTGAACGAAGGATGTCGACGTTGGGGTTGTCACTCACGCCAGTGCGACAACTGGAGAAGATGGACTGCATCAGCAAGTTCTGTTTGCTAGAAACAAAAAGGTATCATTTGATATTGCGATGGAGAAATACACCTTCTTCGAGGCCAAGCATGCAATCGAGATAAATCTAGGTAAGTTACCTATTATCGAAATTCTATCTGCTTTTGATCCATCTATAGAGGTAGGGCCATTGCGGCAAAATGGTACCTTGTAGCAGTTCTTTAAGAGTTATCTATCGCTGGCAAGGGATCCCAAATCCCTTGTCGAGATTGAGAAGTTGTTGTACGATTGGGATAATACATTAAAGGATTCCGCGGTGAACTCCTTGCAAAAAAGGAAGATAGGAAAGGAGATGAGGATGAACATCCAGATCGGAGATTACGAGGTTGACTCGGTTATTCTGGATCTTGGATCAGATGTAAATATTCTAACCAAGAAACATTTCAGCCCATTGGTCGTGTCTCAAACCTAGTTGTCAATGTTGAATGTATGAAAACGTATGTTGATTTTGATGTGATAGAAGTGATTGAAGATGGAGGTTCCTATCCCGCACTACTAGGGATTGGGTGGGATAATGGCAGTATGGCGGTTATCAATTTCAAAAAATGGTTTATGACATTTGAGAACCAGGATGTCAGGGTCATTGCTCCCATGGACTCTCAGGAAGGACGTCGGTATATTGAACCTGTGAGGGATGAAGCCGATAGAAGTTGGGATCACGCCTATAATATCTCTGAAGACTATATCCACCCTACCATTGATGGTGAACTTGGATGGCACAGCTATAGTTCTGCGTCCTCTGATTCTGATGATGCTTTGGAAAATTGGAAAAATAGGATGCATGAGGTATCGTTCAGGAAATGAGGGTTGATCACACAGTCTCTCCATCGTGTAGCAGCTGAGACTGTTGCGTTGCCAATTTATGAAGGGCTGCCAGAGTTATCAGAATTCCTTCGAGAATTCGAAGAGAAAGTGTTTGAACCACAGAGGGTATCGGCCCTAGATGTAGCACTGAAGGCTACCCTGACCCGATGGTGGGCAACGCACAAGCAGACAATCCATGATTGGGGACAGTGTTGGAGATTGATGATGGTGCGCTTCAGTGATTCAGAGGTCTATCATGTTGGGAGATACGATGGACGGAATGACCCTGCCAATCACTTGATGGAATGTTAGGCCTTATGGGCATCTTAACCTAAAGATGAGTGGGGCCATGCTTTTGTTCAGACTCTGGACGATATGCCGAGAGCCTAGTATGTAGCAATAGAACTGCATAGAACTATAACCACTTGGGAAGAGTTGTATGTTTTCTTTGGACAGATGTTTAGTTTCCAGGATGCCAACCCAGAGGTACATAATGCATTGCAAATCATTCTCGACGTAGTGCTAAAGGTCGTCCATGTCGCATGCCTAATTGATCCACATGCGCACTGCTCGATGCAATCCATGATGACATGTTACAATCTATCTGGGGAACCTTAAGATGATGATGAGTTGTGGAATATTAATATTCCAGATTCAAAAGGAAGTCACGATGTTGCAACGCCATACATACTGACGGATTCGATGAGTCAGCCACTGAAGATTAGGAAAGTCAACATTGGGTCAGAAGAGAACCCGAAATTTTCCAATATTATGGACTATTGGGACGAACAAACAATGGCCAAAATCACGGACCTGTTGCATGAATTCCAGGATTTTTTTTCGATGCGGTTCTCAAAATGAAGGGGATATTAGGGGACCTGGGGGAAATGAAAATCCCATTGAAACCAGATGAAAAACCTATGCGACAGAGGCCATATCGACTAAACCCATGATACAAGGACCGTGTGAAGGCTAAGATTGACCGGATGTTGGATGCTGGGATCATCGACCTTATCGAAGAATCAGAGTGGATAAGCCCTATGGTGTTCACGATAAAAATACTAGTGAAGTCCGCATTTGTATCGACATAAGAAAGTTGAATGACGCCTACATGCATGATCTGTTCCCGAATCCATTTACATATTAGGTCCTTGAAGGAATAGATGGTCAGGAGATGTATTCCCTCACAGATGGCTTTTCGAGGTACCACCAGATCTGGATTGCAAAGGATGATCGCCATAAGACCACATTTGTCACTGAATGGGGTTGTTTTCGGTATACAATCATGCCCTTTGGGCTGGTGAATGCGCCAGCAATATTTTCCCGGGTAGTTGTCGTTGTGTATAAATACTTTATTCAAATGTTCCTGCAAGTATATATGGATGATTGGACAGTCTATGGGCTAATTAGGGACCATCTCGACAACTTGCAATTGATGCTAGAAAGGTGTCGACAGCATTAGATTGCATTAAATTCTAAGAAGTGCATGTTTTGTGCATCGTTTGGAATGCTACTAGGACACATAATATGTAAGGAAGGTCTATTGGTTGATCCAGTGAAGATCGCACTAATTCTTATCTTTCTGCCGTCAACGAATGTGAATATGCTCCAGGTGACGCTGGGTCACATAGGGTACTATGGTAAGTTCATCAAAGGATACACTGCGATTACTGCCCCTATGGAGAAGCTATTAAATAAGGATGCTGCATTTGAGTGGAGTCAGGAATTTCAAATAAGTTTTGACACACTAAAGGCCAAGATGGCCTCCGCACCCATACTGGTATTCCCTGATTGGAACAAGGAGTTCCATGTGCATGTCGATGCCTCTTCTGTTGCGCTGGGAGTTTTTCTTGTGCAACCAGGTGAGAGAAACCTGGATCACCCGATAGCATATGCCAGTAGGAAGTTTTAATTTGTTGAACAAAATTACACAATGACTGAACGAGAATTCTTGGCGATGGTTTATGCCTTGCAAAGGTTTATGCACTATTTGTTAGGCGGTCACTTCAAGATGTTCACCGATCATTCGAGCTTGCAATATTTGGTCAATAAGCCTGTGTTGGGGGGGAAGATATGTCGGTGGCTGCTACTTTTTCAGGAATTTGACTTTGAAATAGTTGTGAATCCAAGACAGTTGAATGTCCGTCCTGAGCAACTATCTCGCATTGAGACCAGAGAAGAACCTAACAATATTGATGGTGGATTTCCAAATGTACAACTGTTTCGTGTCGATATCACAGATGATCACTATGCCCCAATCATTTAGTTCTTGGCCATTGGTGTTACCCCTAAGAACCTGTCAATCAGTCCGAAGAAGTAGTTGGTAGTAAATGCTTCATATTTCCAGCTGATTGCTGGGAAGTTATACAAGCTTGGACCAGATGAAATCTTGCGACGGTGTATCCTACCACATGAGCAAGGACCCATTATAGAAGAAGCACATGCAGGAATCGTGGGAGGTCACTATGGAGGAGGGATACTATGTGGAAGGTGTTGCACACCGGGCTATGGTGGCCTACGTTGCATAATAATCCCATAGACTATGCAAGGAGTTGTGACGTCTTCCAGCGCGTCGGTAAACCATCGCGGCAGGATGAGATGTAGCTTGTGCTACAGGTAACTCTAAAACCTTTTGATAAATGGGACATGGATTTTCTGGGTCCAATTAATCCACCAGGGAAGAGGACTGGTTCACGATACATCATTACCATAACTGACTATATGACCAGGTGGGCAGAGGCCACACCAGTTGTGGATTGTACCGCTGCGACAGCAGCGAAGTTCATATTTGAGAATATTGTGACATGGTTTGGGTGTCCCAGGATATTGATGAGTGAC